>WAAF01013760.1:823181-928017 GCA_013400475.1 Tricholaema leucomelas | reverse complement strand
TTTTTTTTTTTTTTTTTTTTTTTTTTTTTTTTTTTTCTTAAACTGCTTATGTTTGAAGAATGATTTTAGCATCTCAGGTCTAGAATGGAATACCAATAACCAGTTCAAACTGAAGAATGGTGCTCTCACTGTCTTTTAGTGAATAGCAGCAGGCAGAAAAATCAAAGCATCTGTACCGTCTTCCCCACAGGAGTGTGTGCAACCACTCTGCAGTAGTTCCTGTGCTGAAATGCATACTGCCCAAACTGAATGAACAACTTCTTAAGCTGCCTTCATACATATTTATATGAGTGAATGAATTATTAGAGTGCCTTCTCTTTACACTTGATAGTTGAAATTTATGCCCATATGATCAGTTATCCATTACACTCTGACATTTCACTGCTCAGCCACTTCTCCAGAGGATAATTTATTCTTTTTATCTGCTTGTTTGTAAAACTAGTATAGAAAGGGGTTTTACATAAGGGAGACTCAGGTTTTGGCTGCAGGGAGGAAACACAGAGCATAAGAGAATAGCTGCAAACACTGCAGGCTGAGAGGATGCTCCGTTTCATGGTGTTGTTACATCCTTCAGTGGTACATAAATACTATATTATGTCAGAAGCAACCCCTGCAGTTTCCCAGCCAGAAAGTCTTGTGAAGTCTCTGAGTCAGCAGCTAATGGAGTCAAATCTGGGATTTGAGAGAATCCTTAAAAGAGACTTTATTTTCTCTCTCTCTCTCCTTTGTTTTTTTTTTTTTTAATTGACATAAAAAATCAACGAAGCTTCCTAAAAAACATATCTAAGTCTACTTATATTTAATACCTTTTGTTCTTATTCAAGTGTTATTTTTGTAACACTTTGTTTCAGTCTGGTCTGTTTAGGTTTTTGTACCATTCTCATAATTGTTTTTTCTGAGTGCATTTGACTGCTATATAAAATGACATGACAAACATCTGTCACATGTTGTTCTTTCATCCTTTCCCCAGGGAGAGCGCCTGCAGTGCTGTGTTTTTGTAAGACTTTTGTTCTTGGTTGTGTTTTGTTTTTTATTTAAAGCTAAAAATGTGTGGCTGTAATCCTATGCTAGAGCAGGTTGGCTCAAACGAGAATATTTTATACTTAAAGGAGAAAGTTTTGAGTTATTGTCTGAATATCTCCCCCCTCAGCATGGAAAAGGCTGGCAGTACGCAGCCACTTGATCTCCGCTTTCAAAACCTGCTGTGTTTTTTGTTGGGTTTGTTTGTTGTTTGGTTGGTTTTTTTTCAGAGACATGCTAAGAGGTTATTGTGGGAAAGCTAAAACAGAGGACTTGGCTTTGCCTTTGCTTCAGCATGTGGTAAAGTCAGTGATTGTCTTTGTGTTTGTGATCCACTTCCAGCTTGTGTGAGGCCTCAGCTCTTGGATAGTCCGTCTCTTGTGCACACAGATACAACCTGCAGATACAGTCAGTCATCCTGAGCACTCTTTGAAGCAGGAACCTTCACCGTGCTTTTTGGTAATGCCTAGCCAAGGGAAGGGAGATAATCACGGCCTTCTGCACACTGTACAGAATGGAGTATGGCAGTATGTCAGACAGTAGACTGAGACAGATATTCTTGCAGTCAGAATTGCCTGGATATCTCATCTACAGTGACCAGTTTGATAGGAGCCTAAGGCTGCAAAGTAACATTAGCTTGCACAGAGAGATCATTGCAAGTGACTTCCCATGATGTTAAGGCTTAGAAACCTAGATGTTCAGTTCTAGACAGCTAATCATGATTGTCTTGGAAGATCTGAAAATGGTTTCTTGAATCTGGGATGAATCATAGAATGGTTTGAGTTGGAAGGGAACCTCCAAAGGTTTTCTAGCCCAACTGCCCCGCAGTCAGCAGGGACATCCTCAGTTATGTCAGATTGCTCAGAGACTTGTCGAGCCCTACCTTAAATATCTCCAGGGACAGGGCCTCAACTAGCTCTCTGGGCAACCTCTTTAAGTGTTCCACCACCTTCATGCCGAAGAACTTGTTCCTAACATCCAGTCTAAGTCTCCTCTGATTCAAACCATTGCCACTCATTTTATCATTGCAGGGCTTTGTAAACAGTCCCTCTGCAGCCTTCTTGTAGTCCCCTTGAGATACTGGAAGGCTGTTATTAGATCTCCTTAGAGATTTCTTTTCTCGAGGCTGAACAAGCCCCGCTCTCTCAGCCTGTCCTCATAGCAGAGGTGTTCCAGCTCCCTGATCATTTTCATGACCCTCCTCTGGACTTGCTCCATCAGGTCCACATCCTTCCTGTGTTGAGGGTTCCAGAGTTGGACACAGTACTCCAGGTGAGATCTCACCACAGCACAGTAGAAGAAGTTAAGAAGCGACTGGAGTGGACCATTCTTGTCTTTGTTTTCCAGCACTGTGTATGTTGTACTGTAACAGTGCTCACTTTCTGACTGAAGGTTACTTTTGATTGATGATTGGCAGTATCATGCCTGGAGTCTCAGAGGCATGGATTCTGGAAGTTCAGCTGAGTCTGGCCTTTCTTGGGTTATCCTCTTGTAGTTTGGGTTTTTTTACTTTGAGCTTATCTTTTAGAAATATGCACCATCTAACTTTCTTAAGGGAAGAGCGGTTGATGATCGGTGAAGTGTTCCACAGTTAACTACTCAAACTCTTAGGGAACTTTTTTTATGTCTAGTATCTGTTTTTAGCTTCCAGTTGTTGAACTTTGTTAGGCATTTGAATGAAAATTAAAGAACTCTCTAGGATCAAAAATATCCTCATACCTGGAGAGGAAGACTAAATTGCTTCCTAACCTTCTATGTGCAAACACGCCTTGAATTTTGTTCAGTAATATGCATTCTTCTTAATTTATTAATATCTGCTTAAAATACAGACAATGAAGTTGAGGCCAGTATTCCATTAATCATCTTACAAAGCCAGAATGTGATGCAAGTAACGATTCTGAATGCTGTTTGAATATTCATCTTCTTTGTGTGCAATGATCATCTTCACACTGGATCACTGCCTCTTATCTGCCACTCAGCATAACTATATAGCTTTATGTTCCAAAACTGAGAAGGATAGATCTGTGCTCAACTAGGTGATAATTCTGCATGAACAGAGCTGTGAATTATGAAACTAGACCTTGTCTCCTTAGTTGCATACTCCAAAATCTGTGTATCATGTACAGTTACATTCAAAGTTGTACGTTGTGTGAAAGTAGCCATTCTGACAATTGCAGTGGCAAAAAAAAAGGCAGAGGTCAAACATCTAATATTTCTTTGCAGTGAAAAAGATTACCCCATATTAACAGACATATATCCCCATCCAGAAACTTAGAAAACAGAATTATGTCATTACGAAACCATGCTCTTTATTAGTAACGCAGCCGTTAGTGGTGACTTAAACTACTCTTGCGTGTTGGCAATTTTATGAAATATGGTAGGAAACACAGAAGGAGATATAATAGGAAAGGAGGAATTTTGGAATTAAATAATTAACGACTCAACAAACTTAGAGCTCCTAATGACAATTTCCCTCTCTCCATTTTAAGAGGGTAAGGAAGCACTTGGTTTGCCATATTCCACTGAAATGCCACAACTGGTAGGCAGTAAAAAAACAAGCAAAGTCTATCTTTTCCCTGAAAGGACAGGGTTGATCTGACCATAATCACTCATCCAAGAAAAGGAAATCCATACTATATTTCTTGGATTAGCCTGGTGATGTCATGGATTTCAGCATCAGTAGATCCAACCTAGGTCTTAGCTGGGTAATGTAGGATGCTTTGCGTTCCCATTTCCTCTAAGATAAATCAACACTTTGTGTCCAGTCTTCTAGGACAGCTTTGCACAACTTACAAACACAGGGCAGGTTTTTTTAGTTATCCTGGTAACAGTGTATGGTCTGATCAGATAGCTTGCATAGATAAACCTTCTAGATTCCCATCTTGGTGGTCATCTGTGCAGAGTAGGTGTAGATTACCTTGCCATGGTCAAGCACATCAAGATCCAACAATATAGAAGGGGAGATAAAGGAGGATAGTAGTTCAGGGAACAAGACGATTAATCTGCTACTCACAGGTAGTAAGAATGGGCAGGTGAGAGGCATTAAGGTAGGATAAGAGAGATGAAGAAGAAAAAGCATGGTCAAATGAGAGTAGTACTTGGAAGAATAGTGGGGAGAGAGATGTGAAGAATAGTGGGGATTTGCAGAGGGAAAGGAGGATATGTGAATGAAGAGGTATCCCAGAGAGATTTGGCAAAATACAGCGTATAGTGGGAGGGGATGGAAGTGTGAAGCTCAGTGTTGCTAAACTGTAATTGCTAATGACCTGCTGTTTCAGCTGATCTGCAGTTTAAGAAGCAGGCTATCAAGAACGTGCGTAGGGCACAGAGAATGATGTGGCAGATAAGAAAACATACATAAGAGAAATTTAGCCCCATTATTTCTTTGTAGAGTTTTGACTAGAGCACTTCAGTGTAACAAGGATCAGTTTTGTTTTATCGTGCTAGTACTCTGCACATTTATTCTGTTAAGCAAAGAACTATGAATAGTTTAGGTCTCCAGGTAGTGAGAGGTTCTTTCCTCTGGCTTCTCAGATGTGATACAAAATTACTTCATCAGAGCCCTGCTGCAAAGTGGCAATTGTTCTTGGTTTCCTTTCTTTCTTCTGTTGAAAGGAGTTTGGCAGTACTGTGCTTTGTTGTCTTGGGTCTACCCATCCTTGAGAATAAGGTTTACAGATCTGAATTTACTATCTGCATTGTGAAGGGAGACTTTGGAACCTCAGAGGAGTATCCACAATGTCCTGTGTAGTGCAGAGTGGGAGATACCTGTGTTATCCTGAGCATATACTCCTGCTGCTAAAATATGCACCTCTTATGGTGTGTGATGCAAGCAGACAATCAGGAGGCCAGCTCTTTGCATAGCTGCTTGAGAGATAAGTACTGACCCCTGAGACCAGTGCTGTTGAGCATCTTTGTCAGCAACAAGGACAGTGGCGTTGAGGCACCATCAGCAAGTTTACAGATGACACCAAGCTGTGTGGTGCAGCTGAAACACAGGAGGGAAGGGGTGGCATCCAGAGAGACTTGGACAAGCCTGAGAGGTGGGCCCAAACCAACCTCATGAAGTTCAAATAGAAGAAGAGCAAATGCAAGGTCCTACACCTTGGTTGGGGCAATCCCAAGCACAAATCCAGGCTGAGTGAGGAGTGGCTTGAGAGCAGTTTCAAGGAGAAGGATTTGGGGGTCTCAGTTGATGAAAAAGTCAGCATGAGCTGGCAATGGTCACTGGCAGTCCAGGAGACAGCCATGTGCTGGGCTGCATTCACAGTGGTGAGAGCAACAGGACAGGGAGGGGATTTTGCACCTCTGCTCTGTTGAGACCCCACCTTGAGCACTGCATATGAGGGACATGAAGCTGCTGGAGAGTGTGCAGAGGAGGCCACAAAGATGATCAGAGGGCAGGAGAACCTCCCGTACGGGGGCAGGCTGAGTGTTGAAGCTGTTCAGCCTGGAGAAGAGAAGGCCCCAGGGAGACCTTATAGTGGCCTTCCAGTACCTACAAGAAAGCCAGGAAGGAACCTTTTACAAATGTTTGTAGTGATAGGACAAGAGAGACTGGATGGAAGCTTGCTGAGAGCATATTCAGACTGGAGATCAAGAAGGCATTCTTTCCAGTGTGGGTGGTGAGACACAGGAACGATTGTCCAGGGAGGTAGTTGAGGCCCCCATCCCTGGAGATACACAAGATGAGGATGGACGAGGCTCTGACCAACCTGCTCTCTTGGAAGATGTCCCTGCTGCCTGCAGAGGAGTTGGACTAGATGACCTTTG
This sequence comes from Tricholaema leucomelas, assembly GCA_013400475.1. NCBI lineage: Eukaryota > Metazoa > Chordata > Aves > Piciformes > Lybiidae > Tricholaema lacrymosa > Tricholaema leucomelas. Next base: position 922,224 of record WAAF01013760.1, on the reverse strand, counting down.
GAGGTCCCTTTCAACCCAAACCATTCAATGATTCTATGACATTTGATGTGACTGGAATGCTGTGGAAATGGCTGGAGTGGTTGAATTAACCTTGATCTATAGCTGATGTCTCCTGAATTTGATAAATAACCAGCCTGAGGCCAGCACGTGACTCTTATTAGCATTCTGTACCTGGATTAAGGCTTGCCGTAAGCCTGTTGAGCATGGTGTAGGTTTGCCATAGTTGTTTGGGGTTTTGTTTAAATGTAATCCACGCTCTAGAAGTGGCACAAAGCCCACTCTCCATAGTGAGACAGCCCTAGTCAGCTCTTAGGGTACAGAAATCACCGTCATGTTTCAACAAGTGGTTGCACAGTTTACTAGGCATATCATGCTTATGCAAATCAGAAAGTTATAGCAAGTAATTAAGTTCTTACTCCAAACTTGTAATTACTGTTTAAGCACCAAATGATTCCCATGTGGCATCAAGAGATATAAATACGAGCAGTTCTGAATTTTCTCCATTTTCAGCAACTGTGAATTCTTTTGTGTAAGTCTGCCCTGTACTGCTTAGTGCACAAGCTTGTATTAGATCAGATTTTGGGATATAATGCCTTTCACTACAGGAAATAAACAGCACAGAGGGAACTTTGGATTTCAGGAAAATTGAGGCTTACAAGCCAAAGCGATGTTTTGTATTGCATAGTACAAACTGAAAGAGAGCACGTGGGTAGTTGCTGGGGTGCTGAGATTCAGGTCAAATTTCACACCCACATCCTTTTTTTGTTTGTTTGGTCCTTTGGGTAATGTGGCTTTTTGAGAAAAATGGCAGTGGTTTAAATGCAGTGCAGACAGAGCTCACACCACAGTGATTATACTCTGTCTGCTTAGATGATAAGCTGCTTAAGATACAGGATTTTTCTTTACACAGTAGCTAGCATCACAGGGGCCTTGATTTCAGGGGGGTTTATGCAAAGAGTGCAGTACAGTGTGTAATGATATCTGAATAGCAGCACTACTTAGGAAAACTCCTTTCTTCCATGACACCATAAAACACTTTTTGTTGGAAGTCTTCTATATATAGAACTGTGAAGTGTTCAGAAATGAGATCAGGAAATGCCCTGTATGGGTGTGGAGTGCCTCATTTATTTTATCTTCAACTGTAACAGAATCATCAGATGGCTTAGGTTGGAGGGGACCTTAGACATCATTTACTCCAATCTCTCCACCATGGGTAGGGTTGCCTCTCAGCTAGACTTGGCTGCTCAAGGTTTCATCCAACCTGGCCGTTAACACCCCCAAGGAATCATAGAATGGTTTGGGTTGTAAAGGACCTCCGGAGGTATTTATTTGAAAGAAGATTATAGAATCTTATAGGTCATCTAGTCCAGTCCCTCTCCAGTGAGTGGAGATATCCTCCCTCCTGAGTACCTGAAGGTGGCCTACAAGAAGGCTGCAGAGGGATGGTCTCCAAAGGCCTGTAGTGATAGAATGAGGGACAATGGTTTGAAATTAGGGAAGAGGAGATTTAGATTGGATATTAGGAACAAGTTCTTTAGCATGAGGGTGGTGGAACACTGCAAAAGGCTGCCCAGGGAGGTAGTTAAGGTCCCATTCCTAGAGATATTTAAGGTAGGGCATGACAAGTGTCTGAGCAGCTTGACATAGTTGAGGATGTCCCTGCTGACTGCAGAGGGGTTGAACTAGAAGACCTTTGGAGGTCCATTCCAACCCAAATCATTCTATAAATCTACGATTCTATTGCAGCATGAAGTCATCCAACAAGACATTGTGTTTGTGCTTCAACAGAGAGGGGTTTATATTCTGTAAAATAAGAAGAAAATATTTAGTAACTCAAAGGATGAAAGAGCAGCCAATTAGTTGCTGTGTAAGCTGCGTCTGGAGAGAATTCCCACTGCTCTCTCTGCACCTGCATTGCAGTGGTACCTAGACATATAGTTTTTTATTGCTTTCCTCAGAATCCCCTTTGGTCACTGCTGAAAGCAGGATCCCAGGTGATACAGGAAGTTGATATCATTTGATGTGATAGGTGTTTTAGGTGAAGTATAAATTATAGAAGAATATCACTAAATAAATGATAAAAACAACAACAAAAAAAACCCCAAATGCACTAAGCTAATGCAGCATGTGATCAGTCAAATCTAGACAAGAAAGAGTCCAGCTGTACAAAACAGAAGTGTCCCGTGTACTGAGAGCTGTGCAGTGCATATTGGGTGTGCTACTGATTTGGAGAACTATCATTCTGGTTTTGGAGTGCTGTGTCCAGCTCTGGTACAATACGTCTTAGGGAAAGCTTTTACAGTACTACTCTTTATTGCAGCTTTACTTATTATTCTGTCAGCATTTACATGATAAATCTATTTCTAAAGGCTGCAACGGGGCAGTAAACGTTCATTCAGAAACAAAGACAGCTGTGATTAGCCATGTAAAAAGTGTAGAAGTAGCAGCAGAAGTTCGTGACAACAGTGTTGGATTCTGGCACTTGTATACAGGAATTCAGAAGTTGCGCTTCTGTGTGGGATGGGACATGCCTTTGGTATGAGTTCCTACTGAACGTACAGCAATGGCTCTGGCTACCTGGTTCTGCAAGAAAGCTGTGGAGTTGTCCTTAAGGCTCAAACCCTCTCATTAGCCAAACTATCAGAGCCATCAGAAGTCCCAGCTGGAGCACCGTGAATAACCTCAGAGCATCAAGTAAGTACTCTGAATGGCAAAAGACTGACTGTCTTTACATTCTCTTGTTGGCCTTCTTCAAAACGTTGCTTGGCACAAGTGAGCCAGTGTCAGCTGGTTCCAGAGAACATCTGTGACTGTCCTTCACAGGGACAGAATACTCCTGGCACCACAACATTCCCAGAACCTCATTTGTGTAATGAACTTACTGCCTGGGAATAAGGCAGCCAGTTGACGACCAGTATTCCATGAGGACAGAAAAAATGGAGGAGGTTACAGCATGGTTAAGTGCAGCTGCCTTTGCTCGTGGACGACTCCTGCTTCTGCGCTGAGTGTAAGGTTTTATAGAACTCACTGCTTTTGCCATTCTGTGTACACATTTATGTCAGGCTTTCTGTGAGATGAAGAACAACTCAGGTACCTGGAGAGGACAGAAGTGAAGCATCTGATGTGTCCATATAGGTTCAGGACTTCTCTCTTACCTTGGGAAGCTTGCAGTGCACTGAGGCATGAGTCAAGATCGTGTCACCCGTGTGAGGGACCAATCCGTTTCCAGAAATGGTTGCATGTTTCTTGGAGTGATCTTCATCCTGAAAGAGGTACCACTTATGGCTCAAACACTCCGGCCTGCAGTTTTTGCGTTAGGACAGCCAGTCCTCCTCTTCCTCCTTCTGCCAGCAGGCTCCAGCTCACAGACAGGACTCAACTATTCCTTTTCAGGTTATCATCACTTGATGCTTGGCTATGAGACCTCTGACTGAAATGCATACATCTGCCAGGAGATGTGGAGGAGGGCTTCTTCCAGGTACCCAGCCCAGATCCTGCAGAGAAAATTCTTCCTTCCTTCAGCTGGACAGCAAGCAAGATTTGAATGTTGGTTGGTCTGGTTCTGAGAGAGGGAGGATAATTTGAGGTACCTTTAGGTAATTTTGAAGAGCACAATTCTAAGTCTAGAGTCGCAGAAGGCAGGAGCAAGGACAAGCTGCACTCAGAGAACTGGGTCTTTTGCATGATCTTGACTTAGCACCTTACACGTCTTCTTGCTCAGAGGAAAAGCAGATTATTCAGACTGTCTAGAAGAAAATGTACCTGCTCAGCTATTACCTATGTGAGAGTCTGAACCATGTCTGGTCAGAAGAGTTAGGAGTGACAACCTTGTCCCTTGTCACCAGACAAAGAGAACAGATATGTTGGATTTTCCCGTGTCACACTACTTCTCCAGCAGAAGTCCAGGCTTCAGAAAGCAGACAAAACCTGTAACACCCCAGATCTCCTGCCTCCAGTAGACCTGTATGGTTGCTACCAGGCCATAATAAAGCTTACCAAGAGGATGGATGAGCAGGAAGTTTAGGTGCAATGGGACTGTACAGAATGGAGATTGGGCACAGCCACTTTTTTCTGGGAAACTCCACATATCATGTGTGGGCAGCCAGGCATCCCACACAGCTTCCAAGCAGAGAAAGTATTCATGGTACCTGATCTGCCAGCTCACTTGGGAGCTTTTCTGTTTCAATTTCAGGAAGTCCACTCAGATGGTTGGGTTGCTGAGTGACACAGCATTGGAGGGGACAGTTACAAGCTCACTGATACTGGTGGTTGAATGCCTATAGCCTTTGGTGGGACTGAAGGTCACTGCATTCCCTCTTTTTAAAATGCTTTTTGGGTTTTTTGTTGCCTTTGGCATTTGGAGAAGGTGCCCCGTCACAGGCTGATAATTCTAATTAAAATTGGAGAGAGTCTAATGTAATGAGGAAGTGAACAGACTCACTATAGGGTAGAGAAGACCAGAAATGTTAGTATTTTAGTGTGTTTCAATAGACATGTGCTGGTGCTATAGGTCTGAGGTTTTTATCAAGTAGCCTTTCAGACCATGAAATATTTTTGTTCTCATTCTGAGGCATAAAGCCCAAAGATGGCCCCTTGGTGCACATAGTTTGTTTCAGCTTAAAGCATGCTCACTAAGGATGGCCAGTTTCCCAGTCTTGAGTGACAGGATTGTGCTTGATCTCATCTTGTCCTACTGAACAAGGGTGGCCTGTGTGAAAATGTATGTATGGAGCAATTCTGCTTGTGGATTTGTAGTGCACTTGCTGCAACAAGACAGCTGTCCCATTTTGAAATGTCTTCTCTTTTAGCTTCTCAGTGTCTGGTTGTAGTAGGCAATCCATGGAGTTAAATGTTGGTGGACTTTCAGGTCTACTCCTTGCCAATGGCTTTTCTATATAAGGTGAATACAGTTGCTCGGCACTCATCAAACCAGGAAACAAATGTGATAGCAAATAAAGGAGTTTTTTTCTAAGTGTACAGTGTGTAACTGTTCTCTGTACTTGAGGAGCTTTGGGAAGGTTCTTAGCTTTTTGACTGCCTCAGCCAGCCCTTGGAGTTTAAGGGCCACTTGTCCCAGGATTAGGGTGAACTGTTTGTTCTTACAGAGACAAATGGGGAATTTGGCACAGCCTAGGGAGACCTGACTGCAGCAAAGCTGCTGTACTGAGAAAAGAGGCAAATCTTAGAAAATGTGTGACTGGTATTTTTTGGGGCAAGCCTGTGGACTTGGCAGGCATCTGTGACATTTGCTGCTGCTTATATTGAGTACTGCACAATTCTCTAGTTCCTCAGAACTCTTGGGATGGATGAAGCTTCCATAAGTTGTAGCTACTGACTTCAAACAAGAAATGTCATACATTAAAAGAATGCTTTGGATGAGCACACATAGGGATCTTTGACGTTGGTTAACTTTAATAAAGCTTCTGTCCATTTTCATGGCAGTCTGTTGGCTCCAAGTCTTCTCCAGACAGTGGTAGTCTCTATCTGACCATATCAGAAAGATACATGTGGAAAAAATCCAAACCAAAAGCCCAACAACAAACCAAACCAAAACATGAGAAGAGCTATGTAAAAGACCAGAATAGAAGTTTGAAAGGACTAGATAAACAGGTGAGCCTCAAGTAGAAAGATAAAGCTGATGCACCATGCTGGTGTAGTGGGGTCCTTAGCAGTGGACTGAGGGCCTCACAGATCACCCTCGTTTGCAGGTGCTGCCTTACTAGGGCTGTGTTGAGGCTTGCTGCTGGGCAAAGACTAAAGTACCTCATCCTCAGATAGCCCCAGCAGGATTTGTAAGGATTCTCTATTGTCTTTGTATATATAAGCTAGGAGCAGGTGTCGATCTGTTGGAAGGTAGGAAAGCACTGCAGAGGGACCTTGACAGCCTGGATGAGTGGGCAGAGGCCAATGGGATGAGATTTAACAAGGCGAAGTGCAGAGTTTTACACTTTGGCCACAACAACCCCAAGCAGTGCTACAGGTTGGGGACAGAGTGGCTGGAGAGCAGCCAGGAAGAAAGGGACCTGGGGGTACTGGTAGATAGTAGGCTGAAGATGAGCCAGCAGTGTGCCCAGATGGCCAAGAGAGCCAATGGCATCCTGGCCTGTATCAGGAATAGTGTGGCCAGTAGGAGGAGGGAGGTTATTCTTCCCCTGTACTCAACACTGGTCAGGCCACACCTTGAGTACTGTGTCAAATTCTGGGCCACTCAGTTCAAGACAGATCTTGAGATACTGGAATGTGTCCAGAGAAGAGTGATGAAGCTGGTGAGAGGCCTGGAACACAGCCCTGTGAAGAAAGGCTGAGGGAGCTGGGGTTGTTTAGCCTGGAGAAGAGGAGGCTCAGGGGTGACCTCATTGCTGTTTACAACTACCTTAAGGGAGCCTGTAGCCAAGTGGGGTCAGTCTCTTCTTTCAGGCAACCAGCAACAGAACAAGGGGACACAGTCTCAAGTTGTGCTGGGGGATGTCTAGGCTGGATATTAGGAGGAAGTTCTTGACAGAGCTCTCTCTTGACAGAGAGAGTGATTGGCATTGGAATGGGCTGCCCAGGGAGGTGGTGGAGTCACCTTTCCATGGAGGTGTTCAAGAAAAGCCTGGATGAGGCATTTAGTGCCATGGCCTAGTTGATTGGACAGGGCTGGTTGATAGGTTGGACTGGATGGTCTTGGAGGTCTCTTCCAACCTGGTTGATTCTGTGATTCTGTTTCTATGATTCTATGATTTACACCAAGACCATCTCATAGCAAATGCCATTCTGCAGAAGCTGATGACTGTATGAAATTCCTGGGCACTGTGGTCACTGGAAAGCATCACCCGGGCTCTTGTGGCATTAGAGAATAGATAGTTCTGTCAATGACACTCACACAGTGGGAGTTCTGTTCTGTGGCAGGAGCAAGGTACCAACTTGTCCCAGGACATACATGCTGGAGCTCTGACCCTGTGTGAGAAGTACATTGTTTATACCTGGGGAGTTTGTACATGACCATGGAGACTTCTGAAGGCTGAGTTCATGATAGTTTTATAGCCTATATCATCACAATGATCATGTATTTCCTTCAGTAACATTGGGGGAGAAAATAGATCACACTTAGACCCTTGCTCATTACTGCTTCTCTTAGCTTTGCACCTCTTCAGCAGGGAATTACAATCAGTACAGCAATGGCCTTGCAAACCTGACAGGTCTGCTGACAGTGTAAGAGTTTAGAAGCCCTTAAAATAAACCTAGAGTCTGTCACTGCAATACTGATGATTGCATTTTTCCATTTTCCTGGTCCTCCTTGGAGACTTTAGCTCCCTCCTGCTTTTACTCAACCTTGCAGGTATTCATCTGTACAGTAATGCAGCAAGATCAGTGGGAAGGCAGGAGGGAACCAACAAACTGAGCCCTTCTTAGTGGATAGTGTGATTACTTGTGAACCAGGCAGAAGCTGAGAGAAACCACTGGAATATCTCTGGTTTTTGGAAGTCTCCCCTCTTTGCTGTAGCACTGAGACACAGAACACAGGGTCAGCAACGTAGAGAAAAAGTGAGAAATTGTAACCTGCAGCCCCCTCTAAGGTCCTTGGGAGGTTGTACCCAGCAGTACCATTGAAGTCCAGACAGTTCACCTCTGGTGTTTGATTTGACTTATTAATTCAGGTTTAGTAAAGATGGTGGAAGATTTAAAGAATCAGGTAAATAACAGGTTTCATTACCTTTTCTGTGTCTTAAGGCACAGCAACATTCATGAGTGTTTAACTTTTGAGACTAAAGATGAGGTATACAGAGGGCTGGGTGGTAGGTTGGACTGGATTATCTTGGAGGTCTCTTCCCACCTCGTTGATTCTATGATTCTATGATTCTACATGCAGACAAAAACATAACTTGTAGCATAAAATTCCTGCAATCTCATTGCATGCAGTATTATCACAGCCTGGATATACTGGGTTTGTAAATGCCCTCTGGAAAGTGCCTGAATTTGGTTCACATGATTTATTGCAACAATTCTGATAATTTTCTGGGTAAATATTTTGTGCCTGGAAATTTTAACTGCACCCACAAGGATTAAGGGAGCAATGAGTTTGTACTTCTAGTTTGCAAGAAGTTTATCTCATAAATCAGAATGCTTAAAAGTGAGAAAGATCCCTTTTAGATGCCTCAGCTAAATCCACCTGAGGCAGCCTCAAGGCACAACATGAAATGGAAGCTTCCTCAGATACTGTGTTATATTTACTTTTAAAACACATCCAGAAATTGCACTATATAAAGTCCTTAATTTGTACTAAAAAGGAATAGCTGTCTAAAGTTAGGGCTCTGTCGGAGATCCTACCTGGGGCGCACTCAGAGACAAAACTTCCACCTTACTGCACAGTGACCCTGATGCTATCAGAGGCTGAGTATCTTCAAGTTCCTCTCAAGATCAGGCATTTAGCCCTTCAGTATTTTCACACTCATGCTGCCACCCTATGCATGCTTATTTTGGTGTCAGAAGACTGATGATGCAGGTGTCCTAAAAATACTTGTGATAGAGGATGAAGGAGTTTTTGAATTGCTTCCACAGTAGAAAAAGCTTTACAGCTTCTCTGGGGTTTCCGCTTGAGATACCACACTAATAATTACGGCTTTGTGTTCCTTCTGTACTTAATATTTTCTAGCTTGCAGATGACTTGCTGCTGCTAGTCATCTCTTGGAGGCTGAAGAGACCTCTCCCCATCTCTTTCCTCAGAGAAGAAAATTTATAGCTCACATTACTGCAGGATTGTGATCCCCTGCCCCACTTCAGTTGCCCCTATTTCCTATATCCCAGACCTTCATGTGCTCTGTTCAGGTCTCAGCCTGCCCATGCTGGGTCAGCTTCTCCTCACCTGGGGGCAGGTTCTGCAGCTAGCCCAGGGTGTTGATGCCCAAAGTGAGGACTAGAGGAGTTGGTCACTGTATTGGGTCAATGTTCTCCACACCAATCTGCTCTAAATTTCTGTCCTATTGTATTTTCCTCTTAGAAAGGCTGATTAATAAGTGTGAAAACTCTTGTTAATAATTCAGTGCCTTTAAACAGATACTGGGCAACTACTGAGACTGTTCTCAAGGGAGAGGGCACTTGAACGCTGAAAAAGATAAGTGGCTTTTTTTTGCCTTTAGTATTTTCTTTGCTCAATATTCTACAACTAGTATGGTCACAGTTTTATTGGTTAAGTGTGGACATCTATATGCAGTGCATTCGTGTGCCTTGAACAAGATGTTCCTTGCATTAGTGCATGTATTTCATGGCCTTTCAGAATGAAATGAAGAAGACAGCCTGTCAGGAGGCCTTCATGCCTTACTATATGGAGGCAGTGCCTTGTGCACATGATCATAGAATCATAGAATGGTTTGGGTTGGAAGTGACCTCTGAAGGTCTAGCTCAACCCCCCTGCAGTCATCAGGAACAATATCCACTAACGTAAGTTGCTCAGAGCCTCATTAAACCTCACTTTGAATATCTCCAGGGATGGAGCCTCAGCTACCTCCTTGGGCAACCTGTTGCAGTGTTCCACTACCCTCATGCTAAAGAACTTGCTCCTAACATCCAGTCTCAATCTCCTCTAATTTGTAACCATTGCCCCTTATCCTATCACTGCAGGCCTTTGGAAACAGCCCCTCTGCAGCCTTCTTGTAGGCTCCCTTCAGGTACTGAGGAGAGAGGCTGCTATTAGGTCTCCCTGAAGTCTTCTTTTTTCCAGGCTGAACAACCCCAGCCCCCCTCAGCCTGTCCTCATAGCAGAGGCGTTCTAGCCTCATGATCATCTTTGTGGCCTCCTCTGGACCTGCTCCATCAGGTCCACGTCCTTCCTGTGTTGAGGGCTCCAGAGCAGAGTAAAGTGATGTTTGATATGTTTTTCCTCATGAAATTTCGTACTTTCTGGTGTATGTTTATTTATACTTTTTGATAAAGAAGCAGGGTTAAATTTATTACATGTAACTCATAGATGTGTAAAACTCCCTGTACAGAGATTTTTAATTTTTATTTTTCATTTTCATCTGAGCAATGCAGTGTGATGTTTTTATAATGCTGGAACTAATGTTCAGTGAGAGAAGGAAATATAATTATTTTGTAACAGGAAAACAGATTGCTATATGAAACTTGAAAGATTTGCTGAGAGGCTGAGAGGCCTATTTCTGTCCTTAGAATAATAATATAGAAGTATAGATTGTGCAGCATAAGAATTTCAGAGTATGAAACAGAATCATATAGTGAGAAATACTTTGTGTTTGTACTGACTTTTCTGATCTAGAAATTAGAATTAATAAACGTGAATGGAGTTGTCTGAGCTGCATGGTTAAATAGAAAAACTCATCTCAGGTTTACAGAATCTTAATTTGGTTGAGGTTACCTCTTTTCTTCTGTTGGAGGATTTGATTTTCTCAACCTTAAAGAACTTGCTGGGGTTCAGATGTTGGATCCAAAGTAAAATCCTGTGCACTAAAATCCTCACAGGTTAAAAACCCATCAACCCAGACAGGAATAGGACAAATTTGCTTTCTTGAACTGCACAACCTGGTAAATATCTCCTCTTCTAGCCAGAAAGCTTCCTGGATTCCTGTTAGGAGGAGATAAGCACTTACCTCTTGACTAGACTGTAGCTGCAGTTGGATTTAAGGAGGGAATCATTTATACCTCGTCTGGGTCTCTCAGGAAGCCCTAGCCCAAGAATTTAAATGACTGCTTTAGGTTGAATGTCTGTGCATCTTTCCATGCTCTTCAAACTGCACTCAAAACACAGCTTCTGTGACACATCAAGGTGAAGGCCCTGTCAAGGCTAATGCTATGATAGATCAGCATTTCTTCTCACTAAATACAGCTCTTGATGGAGTGATTTTAGCCATGAAAGGAATCCCTCACTCTCCATGCTCTTTATGGAAGAGGTTTCACCAGATGTGGAAGGAGGACAGACAGAGAGAGACCAGAGCCATGAAGAACACTCATGCTTGAGAGTCGATCATGTGGATTCGAACTGTCTTGATGGGAGAGGGGGCAGTGTGGAGCAGAGCCACTTTCGCCTTTCTCCTGTTACTGGGCAGTATCCCTTCGAATGTGTGCAAAACCAGACTAGGAATAAACCTGTAGACTCAGTACTGTATGCTGTTTGGCTCTCAACCCATGCTATACCACAGCCTTTGCCCACGGGAGTCATCATATGATAAAGCTTCAAAAAGAGCTTTGTGTCAAGCATCTTTTCCTTTTAGCTATTGCTTGAATTGTTATTGATGATTAATTCCTGTACACAACATGTCACAATCCTCTGGTAATTCAGCTGAACTTTGTGTTTTCCTAGTACTTAATCTCTTGCAGTATGAGTATTCAATTGTTGGCATTACTGTAAGCATTGAACCAGTTCATGAAATGTTGGAGAGTGGCTACGGTGCCTCAGCACTTCAGTACCATCTGATGTGCTTCATCTGTAGTGCCCATATGAATTCAGAGTCTCACACCTGTAAATTAGCAACATAAAGACACATTTTAATTTCTGTTTAACATAAAAGGTGCTGTTGGATGCACATCTACAAGAGATGGAGAAGAGGTTGCTTTCATGGGTCTGCTTCCAAATGTTCTTAATAAACCTCAGTGACTCCAGCTGTGAGTCCAGCGGCACATGTGCAGAATCATAACAAAACCATTGGAGATCCAGACTGTTACTGTTATTTTAATAGAAAATTTGAAAGGTGTGATCCAGCTCAGCAGTGTTCTCAAGGTGCTGAGCACATTTAACTTCTAGGAACTTTAATGAAATTGAAAGTATTGAATTAACTAGATTGACTTGGCACAAATTATTCAACAAAACCTGTAAGGAATTTAGCAGGGTAACACTGAGAAGTATTCAACTGGTCAGGTATATCTGGAGTCCTCAGCAAAGGAAGGACATGGACCTGATGGAGCAGGTCTAGAGGAGACCATAGTGTTCATGGGGCTGGAGCACCTACGAGGACAGGCAGACCTAATAGCAGCCTCCCTTCTCAGTAGCTGAAGGGGACCTCTAAGAAGGCTGCAGAGGAATGGCTTTTAATGACCTGCAGCGATAGGATGGGAAGCAATGGTTTGAAACGAGAAAAGATTGGTATTGGATCTTAGGAATCTAAGTTCTTTAGCATGAGGGTGGTGGAACACTGCAGCAAGTTGCCCAAGGAGGTAGTTGAGGCCCCATGCCTGAAGGCACTCAAGGTGGTGCTTGACAAGGCTTTGAGCAGCCTGCTTTAGTGGAGAATGTCCCTGCTGACTGTGCCAGGGGCTGGACTAGATGACCTTTGGAGGTCCCTTCCAACCTAAACCATTCAAGGATACTATGTTGCTCTAACTCTCAACATGGAAATTACATAGCAAGGGTAGTGCCTGGTGACTTCTTGCTTGATAATGAGTAACCTGCAGGATGATGAGCTAAGTGGTGAAAAAGGCTTTAATTTGAGTCACTTTTAGAAAACTTTTTTTTTTTTTTAATGAGCAGCATGCATTGTTTAGTTAATTGCTACTTTATTCCTTTTTTATGGGTGCTAATTATGATAGTTTGAAAAGCGTGTTGAAAAGAAATATATCCGGGTCATCATCTAGCGTAGGAAGATTGGGGCAAATACACCTTTTTCAGTCAGAAGTTACTGTGAGCTGTGGTTGTTGAACGAATCATAGCATCATACCTGCAACAGGCAAAGCAGTTTGTCTCCTCAGAGGCTCTGCTGAGCCACAGAATGGATAATCTCTGATGTATTTTCCTTGTTTCTTATGGGCAAAGGGATTATAAATTCTTATTAAAATAAAAATCATGTGAAAATAGAGATTGCATTGGAGACAGTCTGTCCAAAGTGCCACATGCTTAAATGATCCCATTTGACAAATCAAAATTTCAGTGAAGCAAGGTTTTGAGAGGATGCCTACCAGTTCTATAAATTCTATGAATTAATGAAAAAAGGAGAAGCTGGAGTGTAACCTCTGTATTTTAGAGGAAAACAAGAGGGTATAGAATGTTTAATGTATTTACATTCCTCAATGAAACAAGTATTTCTGTGAGCAAAGAAGAGGAAAATTAGCTGATTATGGTCACTTTCTTAACTGATTTGTATTTTTTCATTTTAAAATATGTCAAGCAGAGATGCATTGCACCCGTTGCTTCTAATGCTGGCAGGACTAGAAAGGAAACTGCATTTCACAAGCTGAGAAATGCCATTTCTGAAACTGATATTGAGTCTAATGCCTTTTCACACACTAGAAAAGAGATCAGAAGCTACTGGTAGTGTTTCCTCACATACTTTCTGGTTTTGTTGTTAGAGATTCTCCAGCAGAAGTCATGCTAGCTATAAAAAAAAAATTGGTAACATGGATATAGCTCTTTGCATCACAAGCTGCAGAAGTTCTTGACGTTTCTTGTTGTCTGCACCAGACATGCCTTCACTAGATACTAAAAATTAACTAAATCCTGCAGCTGAGTCTCTTGGGAGTTTGTAAGCCTGTGAGAATTCTGCATGGGCAAAGGAAATATGAAAGAGATCAGGGAAAATCAGTAGCCAAAAGGAAGAAGCCTTGGCTAAGCAGTCAGTTTCTCTGGCTATGGGAAACTTTTCAGTTTGCTCTATTATCAAGATTGGAAGCAGACTCCTTGTGATAGCAGACTGCAGTTCAAGCTACTGCTTTGAAGACTCCACTTTATCTTCACCAGAAAGCTCTCAGGGGTGTATGACCATACAAAAGTCTATCATGCCCTCAAGATCCTGCAGATTTGGGCTCGTTACTTTTTAAACCTTTCCCTAGAACTCCTCAGACTAGCAGGGACTCCTTACTCCTTCTCTGGTGTCTGGCCTGTACGATGACCATTAATCTGGCTTCTGCAACTTTGTCTAGCAGACAAAACTTTGCCCTCCTCACTGTGCTATTGTCAGTTGATAATGTGTTTTACAAAACAAAACCAGTAGCTACAAAAATTCCAGAAATAGGTAATGGCTTTTCTCCTGACCAGGGATAGCCTTTTTGTCAACCACTCTTGTCACAGCAGTTGCTGCAGTGATCATGGTGTCACTGCAGTAGCAGTGCTGAACAAACAAAGATGCCATGGATCTTCCCAATGCAATCATCTGTCACTGATGGCTTATATCCAAAGCAACACATGCAGTGCCTGAACAATGTCTTATCCTATTTCCCATCATCATTTGCAGACCTCAGCTGTAGTGTTACGTGCCTAGCCTCAGCTCTGATTCTTCATTCATCAGCCCTTCTCCTAGGCTCAACAGAGAGACACAAATGTAGCAGAAAATAGTACCAAAAAAAGGGCAAGATTTAGTAATCTTTTCTTTCCTCTTGGAAATTAGTCAAGAAATTTCACAAGGCTTCATCCTTTGTGGGTTTTTTCTGTTGTCAGAGGAGGTAGTTGAGCAGCCTTTCAAATTGGCATTAACATGGGTGGCGATTTGTATCCTGTGTGACCAAGCCTTTCAGAAATACACCATCGCAAAGACAACCTTCTTCCTTTAGATTTGGTTAGAATTAGCTGGTAGGCTGAAAGGTGTTTGGAAAGGCCTAGTGAGCAAGCGGACAAGCAACATGATTGCTTAGGCTTCATTTCATCAGTGAGATGTATGACAGAGTAAAGAGTTCATTCCTGCACTGCTCAGCACAATCTCCTCTAAATGTGGAAAATGTGCATTTTCAATTTTTAATGAAAATTTTGAGCAGTAAAAAATTCCTTGGTCATCACTGTTCCTTAGACAAAAGTGCATCAGGAAATGGAAGCTGATGTAGCTGGATGGAGACAATCCAGGTTCACCACTTTACCAAACCAGGCCAGGCAACTTGATAATAGTGAAAATCTTAGTTCAGTGGGTTCATGGCTCTCCTGCTTTTGAGACTTTAGGGAAAGGAGAGAAAGCTTGCATTTATCTTTACTGTTTTGTCAGAGCAGGAAAGAGCAAATGATCAGGGGGCTGGAACAGCTCTACTATGAGGACAGGCTGAGGGAGCTGGGCTTGTTTAGCCTCAAGAAGAGGGTTCTGTTGATGTCTTGTCAGCCGCTGAGGCTTCTGATTCTTCCCAGACTTCATAGGATGCTGGGGAAAGGAGGCAGATGACCTCTGATCTTATCCTGGCTCCTCTGGATAATCTGTGTGGCCCTTCCAGGGCTCCTGGTCTTGGCAGGAGACTTGCATGTGTAGGCAGAATGTCTTGGCAGATGTGCAGTCTTGGCATAATGTCAGGCTGGCTATGCAGGCCTATTGCATGGAGGCGTTTAAAGCATATTCTTGGTAAACTTGAGGCAGGCAATTTCCCGGCAGTTCAGGATGATGCAATAAGGCAGTGAAGCAGAACACTGGTAGAAGCAGAGAGCAATGGCAGCAGCAGGAAGCAGCAAGCAAGCAAGCAAGCACGAATGTAGTGGCAGAGCACATTGTGTTACCTGCTCATCTCTTTTTGACAATGTGGCCCAAGGCTAATGGGCCTTTGGACGTGTAATAGCCAATCAGAATGGCAGTTAGCCAAGCTTGACCATATTAGGTTAAGCCATAGGCTTGCTTTACTCAAATTTGGGGAAAACATAGGCCTTGCATGAGGCAGGCACAAGCCAAGTGTATGTACCTTGTTTATCACAGGATGTAAACAGGAGCAAAACAAGTATGGGCAAGCCAGAGACCTTAGACTCAGTGGCTCCAAGTTCTTTGTCCTCTTTCCTGCAGTTGCTTCTCCTCAAACCAGAAGGGAGAGCAAAAAAACATGTCTGGGCAATCCAAGATATGTATAAGCTTATTTTGGCCTATTCAGTCCTACCATGATACCTTCTTACTCTGGAAACAGGTGCGGTTCTCTGATATAGTACTGCAGAACTTGATGCAGTACTTGAGGTGAGGTCTCAGCAGAGCAGAGTAAAGAGGCAGTGCCACTTCTCTTCCCCTGCTGGCCACACTCCTTGATGCAGCCCAGGGTACAATTTGCCAGATGAATTCTTTTAGGTTTGCCCCCATTGACAGCAACATGTATTTCCTCATTGACTTCTTGTTTAATTTGTCTTTAATAGTATTTTCTTCAGCAATCTGGAATTTACTCTTCTCACTTCTAAGTAATATGGGATTCTGAGTTGCTAAACTGGTGGTATGCATTTACATTAAGGGAAAACTGAAAACTGGTCCTCTGTACATAAACTGTATATAATACTTGTAACAGTTATTTTTGACACTTCGATCGTTCAGATTCAAAGCCCCATGAAAAGTCTGACTGCAGTTCTGTCACTCCTTAATGGAACAGAGGAAAAACATGGGAATGTTCTAAATTTGGGGAATTTTCACTGTTCATACTTTGCTAGTCATGCTTGATGTACTTAAGAAATGAAGTGGCACACTCCTGCCTTGATTTCAGGGGGGTTGTGCAGAGAAATATGAATTTATCCATAAATTTTGCCTGCAAAGACTGTGTGGAACACTTATAAAACACATCACCTGGTACAGAATAGAATTGCAAACATCCGTGTTTGACATTATACTTTGGTTTTAGTGCTTACCTTACATTATTTGATTTAACCTAACCTGATGTAGTATCTTGTTACATCAGTTACATGACATACAAAACTAAAGCCAATTCTACTTTGCATCTTGAACAAGTGGTAATAGTTTATTTGGAAAATGAAATTTGAAAGCAAAGTAGCATGGCCTACTTGTATAAAAGAAGTTGTTTATGATTAAGAATCTTTAAGTTATGTTTGCTGTCATCTTTTATTTGATGAAACTACAGAAAGAAAACAATTTGTAGTATGAAAAAGGACTTAAAGGCTGCCTTAATAGGTTCATTGCTTTCTCATTTGGTAATAGATATTTCGATTTGTAATCTAAAGGACCTTCACTGACTTGAAGGCATTGTGGTTTGAACACTGTATGAAATTGTTGCCGATAGAAATTCCACACATCATTTAAATCTGCATGAAAAAATACAGCATCATCAGAATGTAGCAATGAAATTTGGCCAACTAGATCATGTCTGTCTCATCCTGGACTCTGTCTTGACCTTTTCTGCTCAGAGACCTCTAATGAAAGTAAAGAATTTTCATATTGTCTTTATTTTAATATTAGAATAAAACAAACAAAAGAACCCTGAACAAAACAAACCCCAACAAAACATACAAACAAGCAAACAGGCAGAAATACCAGCAGTGATAAACCTGTGTAGTTTATTAGTGTGTCTGTGTTTTGAAAAGCTAGTGCCTAACATCCTTGAAGGGCAGAAGCTTTGTGGAATAAGCTATTCTATGTTTTAGATTATATTTAAATACTTAGGATCTTGCAGACTGTCTAATTAACATTGGTGAAACCACAGGGACTCCAGAAAACCTCCAAAGTTTATGAATTGTGACTGTCCAGTCTTTGTAAAAATGATATACCACATAGATGGAACGAATTAATGTTCAGATGGCTGAGTTACAGCTTTGCAACAGAGTCTGCGTAAAGGGATGGAGAAGCTGCCAGAAACCTAGGCCAGCATCCCAAAAGTAGTCAATAATAAATTGTTCCCAAGAACTGCATCTTAATAAGGATAACTCAGTGGAAAGCAGAACTTTGTTTTATGAGTGTATTGTGATGAAATTTTCCTTTTTTATCAAAACTCAAAGAACTGTAATCCAAGAGTTTACACAATCATAGAATCATGAAATGGTTTGCGTTGGAAGGGACCTCCAGAAGTGTCGGCGTTGCACCTGGGATAAAATGACTCTTTGTTCACCAGTGTGGTTAGGTGGTCATTCTCCGCTTTATTTCCGTGATACAGTGACTTATATGCTTTCTTAGAAGAGGCGTGCACAACTAACTTAGTTCAGGGTTGGTTACATATGGATAGCTCCAGTTGGTCCAGGGTTACAGGCATGGCATGGATAGGTGATTTAACCATAACATTCTGAGGGTCAGCCTCTGGGGCTGGCTAACTGCCCACATGCAGCTGGCACTCCACCCCCTGCAGCTGCATGTGGGGGGTGCTACGCAGAGCCTGGTATCTTCAGTCCCAGGATGTACTCAAGGACACTTCCCAGCACGGGTTGCTCATGTTTATCTTTTCATGTCCTGTTAGTAAAAATCTCTCTACACAGAAGTCATCTAGTTCAGCTTCCCATGTGGTCAGCAGGTACATCTTCCCTCGGAGCAGGTTGCTCAGAGCCTTGTCCAGCCTCTCCTTGAATATCTCCAGGCATGGGACTTCAGCTGCCTCCCTGTGCAACCTGTTGCAATGTTCAACTGGCCTCATCCCAAAGAACGTGCTCCTAACATCCAACCTAAATCTCCTCTCATTCCAAACCATTTCCCCTCCTCCTGTACCTTCAGGCCTTCGGAAACAATCCTGCTGCAGCCTTCTTGTAGGCCCCCTTCAGATACTGGAAGGCTGCTATTAGGTCTCCCTGGAGCCTTCTCTTCTTGAAGCTGAACAATCCCAGCTCTCTCAGCCTGTCCTTAGCAGAGGAGTACCAGCCCCCTGATCATTTTGATGACTCTCCTCTGGACCTGCTCGATCAGGTCCATGTCCTTCGTGTGTTGAGAACAAGAAAGTTAACTGAGAGTGGAAATGGTGATGGAGCAAGGGAGAAGAAGGAGTGGTTCTTTAGATTTTCTTTGAGTCATTCGCAAGAGGCTGGCTTGCTCTTGCCTCTGCAGATGGGAAAAGTATTCCAGATCCAGAGGTGTTTTCCCCACATCAGTTACTCGTGCCACATGATCAGTATTGGAGTTCAGTCCATTTCTGTACTCATGCCTTTTAAAATACAGGAGCTGTGATTCCAAGACTGCAAAAAGACTTGCACATAGAACTGCTTGCAAATTTTCAATGAGATTTGTGGGAATTTTTAGACAAGAAACTAGCTATCTTCAAGACCATGTTTCCATCTTCCTGCACTTTTTCTCTGACCTTGATGTGGTCTCTCTAGATAATCTGGGAAAGCAGTAGCATGGAACCACAAGGACGGCTGCGATTTCTCTGTGCAGTGACACTATACATGGAGAATCTTTGAAATACAGATGAAAGTTGTTCCTTCTCCTCATCAGCTGTACAGATGGCCAAATATGCAGATCAGTGATAAGCACACTAGTAAATTTCCAACTTGAATTAGAACTTTTCTTCAACAATGGATAATCAAAACAGATATTTCCTTATCTCACTGCAGCACAAAACAAAATAGCTAGCATACACAAAATGAGAAGAAAGAAAAGGAAGTTTACTATTTTTATATCTGCTTAAATTACTAAAAGGCAAAAGTATTTAAAATGAAGGGTTTTTTTCCTAATTTAAGATCAACAAATATGACCAAAAGAGCCACGTTTCAAGTGATAAAACCTTATGAAAGGCAATTTTTACTGTTGGCTTCAACCATCATTTTCTTTCTTTATGTGCAAATCAGTCTAAGAAGGTTAATACATAATTCATCTGTATGAGTAAATTGATTTATTTTGATGGTATGGAATGATATTGTCTAAACAGAAAGGATGTGAAAGCAGAAGTACTCTGTAGGCTCATAAGATAGGATTCATTATTTCCAAATGTATTCTCTGTGTTGTCAATGGATGATTTAGGAGAATGCAGCTCCATTGCTACTGTTGTTTTGCGTGACACAAGCTTTAGAAGTCGTTATCTGGCTAAAAGACAGAGATGGCCTTGTTTTAGATCTCTACTTACCTAACCTCTGAAAGTGAAGGGAGAAAAATCTCACAGACTTTAAAGGCTTTTTTACATTAAAGGAAGATATTTAGAACCATTAATTTAAATCTGAGAAAACTACTATTGGTCATGGGATGTTGAGATGATTTATAAAGGTAACAACTTTGTAATTTAAATTCCTACCAACTGTTGTTATTTTTCCAGTAACATTTCCAGCCTACTTCTTATGAATTCCTGCCTTCCTTAGACCACAGCAAACAGCTAGGTTTTCTAGCTAGAAAAAGATGAGCTTTTGTATACTAAACAAATCCACTTTAAAAAAAACCAACAGTCCAAGTAGCTGTTCATAGCACATCACAATGACAACAAATGATCAGGGATTCAATCTTTATCAATTCTGAAGCCAGCGACTTTAGCAGTTTTCCTGCTGTCCTGGAAAGCTCAGCCCTCCCAGCACCCACTGGGCAATGTGGTAAAGAGTGTCTGAAGGGAGGCTGTACAAACCACGTTGTGTTGAAATCCTGGTTCTCAAAGTATTGCCAACTTGTCGTTACCAAAGTAGTTTGCTGATAGTCTGATCCACTCAACTGCTTCAGTTGGTTCACAGAAATGTGTACTGGTCGGTCAAGTCAGTGACACAGGACAATGAAGATCAGGGCAGTGGGAGCTGGGGATGTTCATCCTGGAGAGAAGAGGGCTCCAGGCAGACCTGATAGCGACCTTCCAGTACGTGAAGGGAGCTAACAAGAAGGCTGTAGAGAGACTGTTTCCAAAGGCCTTCAGTGATAGGACCGGGGGTAGTGGTTTGAAGTTAGAGAAGAGGAGATTTAGATTGGATGTTAGGAACAGATTCTTTACCATGGGGGTGGTGGAACAGTGCAACAGGTTGCCCATGGAGGTAGCTGAGGCCCCATCCCTGGAGATATTCAAGGTGAGGCTGGACAAGGCTCTGAGCAACCTGTGGAGTATGTCCCTGCTGCCTGCTGGAGGAGTAGAGTCAATGACCTTTGGAGGTCCATTCCATCCCAAACCATGCTGTGATTCTATGATAAGAAGGGCTGTTCTTACAGGCTTAGAATTTTTGTTGTGGTCTCCTAGTTTTGATGTATTTCGTGCAGAATTTTGCTGAAGTGGTGTTAGTCTTTTTTCAGTTGATTGGGTTTTTTCTTGTTGAAGAATTTGTTTCACTGCAAAAGAGTATCCTGAAACAGGTCTATTCCTTACTTCATGCCAGTATCCAGAAGCTGCTGTCTGAGCTGAAAAGTCAACATCATTTAAGGCTGTTTTGATCTCTGTGACATTGTTCACTGTAACTTCTTATCCCAGTGGCATTGTCATTGAGGGTACAGGAATGACCTGCTGGAGAATTTCCAAATAGACTTGTGCTTGTGATTCATTATTCATTAAAGGAGACAATCTGTAGAGTGTTTTTAGAGTAGTCTAGTGTGATGTGCTGCTTTATTCCTCATGCCATGTTCTCCTTTTCGGTGGTTAGAAACAGCGGCTGAGTTTTCTGGGCTCGAAGGGCAGCTTGTCCAAACAAAAGGCAAGAATATGACTCACAAAAATGAAAGGTCTTGTTTTACAGTGACAACTTACAATGTAGGATGAGCTTAAGTGACAGAACTCAAGCCAAGAGCTATGTCCCCAGCATGCAGATGCTTACTTTCTGCTACTTGCACCACCTCAGCACCAAGGCAATAGAGGAATGGCTTTTCTCATTGCCTTTAAATGAAGGGCAGTCTCAGAAGGTCATGCTGACTTCATCAGCAAAAGAAACCCAGGTGACTTTGATCTGCAACGGTTATGCTCTTGAGCAAATCTCCTGATTTAAGGTAGGATTATTTACAATGATGATTATTGTGATTTGAAAAGATTGAGCAGTGAAAAATATGAATAGATAAATTGTTAAAGGCAGCTGAAATGATAAAGTGAAAGAGACAAAGATACGATTTTTACAATTGTAAATCTTACTCTGCTGTCTCTGCTTTGTGCTTGAATATCGCATTTTAGGAAACTGTTAAAGAAGAACATTCATTCTCAGACAAACAAATGTAATGAGTAATGGGAGTTGCCACTTTATTCACTGTCCAGAATTTAAGCAAGCAAGAGAATCAGTTTATTTTTGATTAATCATATAGCCCACTTGAGTGATAAGTGCATATTTTTGTGCTAGTTTGAAGCTAACTGGGATATTTTGGTGAGAAGGATTAGATTATAGCTGTGAAAAGGAAACAGTGGTGATATCTATTTCACTCATAGGCTTGCTGAGATGTATAAAAACAAGAACACAAACATAGATAACACAGTTGCTCTTTGGCTCTGGCAGCATGCACTTCTCTCCCTAACTTGCTGTCTGTGTGAGTAGTCCCTCTGCTTCCTAACTCCCCTGGCCGATTCTCCAAACTCACCTTGAACATAAGGCAAAGTCTGGGATAAGGTAGAGGGGTGGAAAGGAGGTGGAAGGGTCGGTGAGAGCCCCTCCTGGGGACTCTGGTTTCTGGAAGGGATGTTGTGCTTCTGTATTACTTTTCGACTTACGTATTTCTGTATAGAGCTGTATGTATTGTAAATGCCTTCTTGTATATTGTGCTAAGCTGTAAATATAAAGCTTCATTCTTTAATTTCCAGCTGCTGAGTATAGTCTGGGTGATTTTCTTAAGTGTGTGTGGGGGGGTGTGGATAACACCCAAACCATCACAATTTTTTATAGAAATATTTAGGGCTTGCACTTTGTAAGTGGTGAACGACGCTGCTGAATGTTGAGTTTTGAATACAGGTCTCCTTTTCTGAAGTGCTGGCCGTCTGTGACTCTTAGCAAAGGCTCTTGTTTCTCCCTAGGGCCAGTTCTGAGACTATTCCAAGCTTATTTAAATCGAGGAAGTTAAAAAGGTCTTTGGCACTTAGGGGTTTAGTTAGTTGGAAATGTCTCCTCTGATGGAAAGCATAAAATAAACACCTTGAAAGATACTGTGCCCTTCGAGGGTTAGTACAAACCTGTCGGTACTGAAAATGAATTTCAGTATTGGTAACATGACTGCAGTTGGTTCCACATCAGATTCCTGATTCAGTGAACAGAAGTTAAGACTGTGTCACTTTGAAGAAAAACAGTATCTCTCAGGACATGTTGTCAAAAGTTTGATGAAATGAAGTGCTGAGGCTTTGAGTGGTTCTCTGGTTGTGCTTTGACTTCAGAGTCCTTTGGGTTATTCTTTATTAATCTAAAGAAATCACGCCTTCTGGCTATTTCACATTGTTTGAATTGCTAAACAATCCTGCCTGCTAGACTTCCAATTCCAAAGAAGTCCTCTAGATCGTATGAATGACCTCAGGCGGTACTGCTGATACCTGAAAATGTTCTCTGGATACACTCCAGATTACACAGGTTTATTGTGGGAATTTCTTTGGATACAGAAAAGCTGCAATAGCAGTACTTGAGTTTTTGGGGTTCCATTTTGGATTTGGTCCTCATTTCTGGGCTTAATCTTCATTTCTCCATGCTCTTGATCCTGTACTAACAAGGTACTGAAATGAATGATTTTCAAATTAGCTATAATGAGAAGGTTTCTCAGTGCTCAAGTATCATTGCTTAATCTCCACATAGAGAAAATGAAGGCTTCACCTTCCCATGTGGAAACTCTAAACCCTGCCTACAGGTATCCTGAACTGAAAAATCCTTGCGGAGAACAAGAGAGCAGGTGACTTTTTTATTAGTTTATTACTCTGTGCCCTGCACAAAGAGGCCTTAATCTCAGTTGCTATCCCAAAATAGAATCGTCATGGAATTATTATGGGAGCTTTATCTTTATATCACTGTGTTGAACTAAAAGCTGCCAGAGACAAGCATGAAGACTTAGTTTGCTTTTTACTAATTGGCTGGGCTCTTTAATCTCTTCAGTTTATATTATTTCACTGATGTGCTTATTGAATGTTGAAGTTAGTTAATTCTTTAGTAGGCAATGTATTTTGTCCATATCTATTAATCCTAGAAGGTAGAAGTTTTGATGTCCTTCTTTTTCTGCCTCTCAGTGCGGAGTAAAAGCAGACTAGGGGAGAATTCAAGAAACTGACAGTACATATTCTTTTGAGAGTAATTGTTGTCTCAGGTTGGAGACATTTGGCTGAGATTCCTTTATTGTCAAGTCCTCTTCTGGTTTGGGGTTTATTTTGTTTTTTAATTAACATTTAAATTATACTGAGCAATTCTACTCTGATAGTAGATTCTCTGAAAATAAATGTTATTAGCAGTGATACCTAATGTAAAACATTATGGAAGATGAGAGATCATAGAATCATAGAATCAACCAGGTTGGAAGAGACCTCCAAGATAGTAGGTTATTCATTAGCTGTTCCAGTAGAGGAACTTGGCAGAAAACCATTCCACTCTGCTGATTGTTTTATGTTTTGAGTAAAATGGGTTCAATATTTTTGAAAAATCCCTAGTTGATCTGAATAATTTTTTTATCCTTTTGTAAAGAATTTCCTAATGACAGCTTATTTAAAGGCAAGATCTGGACAAAGTCTTCCATTCCCTCCATCTTTGCTCTGTGGCTTTATTGCCCTAAAGCAGGGGTCCTCAAACTTTTTAAACAGGGAGCCAGTTCACTATCCCTCAGACACTGTCGGGGGCCAGACTATAGTTTGTCGGGGGCCGGGCTATAGTTTGGTTCAGCCCAGTCCCGGCGGATGCTTGGGGGCTGCGGAGGCCGTCGAGCGGATTAAGTGGTAGGAAGTGGCTGCTTGGTTTCCCCCCCAACCCCTGGCAAGGTGGGGGCAGGGGAGTTCTGTAAATACCGGCAGGATGGTTTGAGGACCCTGGGGGGCCATATCCAGCCCGCAGGCCATAGTTTGAGGACCCCTGCCCTAAAGCCACTGTCCCAGCCTTAGATCCTTGAGGTCCTTGACTTTGATCCAGTGGACTATTATCCACTAATGTCCTTTTGCTTTCTTCCTATCTTTGAAATCTCATAGCTCAGACTTTTCTTGTTCCACTACTGCCATGTACTCAGTTGTCCTGCTGGCCCTAACACCTCAAGTCTTCCTGAAAAAGCTTGCTAAGAAGTTTAGGACAGCCAGCAGGGTGCAGACTGAATGGCATAGCTTTTCACACTCTTAGAAGTCTGAAACAATCTCTCAAGCCAAACTGCAAACCAAAATGTAGTCACAGTGCGTAGCCTGAACTGTCCTACTCAAGTAAATCCTAAACCTGGTGATTCAGTTCTGTATGCATGGAGTCACCATGACGCAGTATTTCACACTGTCCCACCGCTGGTACTGGTACTTAAGCTGACTTCGAGTTTGTATGGATATATCTCTGTGAGCAAAGCAGTAGACCAAATCATGAGACTGGTGACAGTTTTCCAGAAGGACAATCAGAAAATTGTGGAGAAATGCTGTTTAAGGGAAAGCTCTGTTTTCTGTGACCAAAAGTCAATCTTTTTTATTGAAAAATCTGATGAAAATGAAACCTTTATTCTGGGGAAATGAAACCTTTATTGTGGGAAGAGATCTGCAGGGCAAAAAAGTTCTAATAAACTTTGAGGTTTATTAAAACGCTTACTTGATCCTTCTGCTTCGATTTCTGCTACTCATCCTGGCACAAATCTAGGCTCTAGGCACAAATCCAGGATGGGTGCAGAGTGGTTTGAGAGTTGATCTGAGAAAGAGACTCAGGGGTGTTGATTGAAGAGGAGCTCACCATCAGCTGGCAGTGCCCTCATGCAGCCTAGAAGGCAAATTCTGTGCTGGGCTGCATCAAGAGGAGTGTGGCCAGCAGGGCAAGAAAGGGGATTCTGCCCCTTTAGTGTGCTTTTGTGAGACCTCACTTTGAATACTGCATCCAGTTCTGGTGTCCCCAGCATAAGAAGGAGAAAAAGCTGTTGGAGAGAGTCCAGAGGAGGACTGGAGCACCTCTGTTGTGAGGATAGGCTGAGGAAGATGGGGTTGTTCAGCCTGAAGAAGAGAAGTCTCTGGGCAGACCTTAGAGCTCCCTAGCAATACCTGAACGAATCCTACAGGAAGGCTGGAGAGGGACTTTTCATAAGGGTATCTAGAAACAGGACAAGGAGGAATGGTTTGAAGCTGAAGAAGAGTAGGTTTAGACTGGATCTTTGGAAGAAGTTCTTCAGTGTGAGCTGGGTGAGACTTTAGAATAGGTTTCCTAAGGAGGCTGTGGACATCTCCTCACTGGGAATGTTCAAGGCCAGATTGGATGAAGCCTTGAGCAGCAAAGTCTTGTTGAGAGGCATCCCTGCCCATTGTGGAGAGTTTGGAGTACATGATCTCTAAGGTTCTTCCAACCTAAGACATTCTATGATTCATTTCCTTTCTCATGCCAACTGTGCCACTTAACATCCCTCCCCATTCCCTTATCATATTCTTTGTTAGCTCCTCTGACTGTACCAGACACTTCTTATCTCACTCTGTTTTTACCTTATGTCCTGACACAAAATAAACTCCTGTATTTGCTAAAGATTTACACCACACCCTATTTTTTTCAATTCTTTCTGAATAATCACATCCTTCCAAGATCTTCAGACTTACACCTGTGGCAATAAACACTAGTTATTCATTCAATTATTATGAGATTCTTATTGCCCTCTGGGTAATCCTGCTCTTTACCTTTCCTTTGCATTGTAAATTCCTTTTGTATTGGTTTCTGCAGAATTCATAATGCCTGTTTCTTTGACTCTGTGCCTCACTTTTGTTCATGATATTTGATCTGACTTCACAGAATGACAGAAACATCCAGTCAGAAGAGACCTCAGAGATCATCAACGTGAGCCATGAGTGTGCCCAGGTCGCCAAGAAGGCCAACAGCATCCTGTCCTGGATCAAAACCAGTGTGTCCAGCAAGAGTAGGGGAGTGGTGGTGCCCCTATACTTGGCCCTGGTGGGGCCACAGCTTGAGTGCTGTGTTCAGTTCTGGGCACCACAGTACAGGAAAGACATTGAGGTCCTGAAGCATGTCCAGAGAAGAGCAATGAGGCTGGTGAGGGATTTGGAAGGCATCATATGACGAGCAGCTGAGAGAGCTGGGGTTGTTTAATCTGGAGAAGTAAAGGCTGAGGGAAGCTACAGCTACCTGAAAGGAGGTTGGAATGAGGCTGGTGTTGGTCTCTTCTCCCAGTTAACTAGCAGTAGGATGGGAGGAAATGGGTTTGAATTATGCCAGGGGAGTGTTAGATTGGACATTAGATTTTTTTTTTTTTTTACTGGGAGTGGTAAGGGGGGGAACAGGCTGCTTAGGGAGGTGGTGGAGCCATCATCCCTGTAGGCATTCACAAACCTGTAGATTTGGTGCTTCAGAATGTGGTGGTAGCTGTGTTATGGTTGGACTCAATGGTTTTAAAGGTCTTTTCCAGCCTTAGTGATTCTATGATTTAAAAAAATGGCCAGTTGCACTTTAATGTCCATTTGTGGCCATTTCCCTGTTAAATCAAAGGGTGTTGGTATTGTTCTTGAGAGGAAAGACTGCTTTTTGTGGGTGTGAAAGGCCACAAATATTTCCAGAATGCTGCTGACATTCAGTGTTGTTTAGTTATTCTGTTGCACCATACACTGTGCTTTATTCAGGGCAGTAGAAAATAATACATTTTGAATGTGCATGTTTATATTGTCAGAGGTGAACCAGAGCCTAGACAGAAGTTTACAATCTGCTGACTGAATGATACTCTGTTAACTGAGGTGTTGGGAATAATTTTTAACAGTCATGCTAAAACGAGCACAGAATCCTCCTCTAAATGTCTTTTATAACAACAATGTTTTGAGAAGCATAGAGCGGAAACTACAAAGGCAAGAAAAGGAGTCATCTCTGTGGCTTATTTTATTTGTTTGATCACACTTTGGTACCTTATATGCATGGCTTTGAGAGTTCCTGTTTTGTTTTTTTTCCCCACTATGGAATATTTACTCTGAGTCCACAAAAATGGATTATATATTATAATAATCCACTAGTATCAGCATTTCCTATCTTCTGTTGAATAGTACTGATTTTTCAGAAGTTGATAAGAATTGAAAAAAATATATTTCCACCAGATCTGAGAAATGGATATGATAAATTCTAAAATAATGTTTTGAGCCAAATGCTGGTACTGTAGGAAAATATATCACAGGAAGAGAACTTACTTTGCTATTATTCCTGATGTTTTGGATATTGCAGAAATTATGAGTATGAAAAATAATGCCTTCTGACCTAAACCAGTGGTAGCTTTATTAATGCAGACTGTAATGTGTGGACCCTTTTCATCTGCAACATAATATGGAACATAAGAGACCTAATAGCAGCCTTCCAGTACCTGAAAGGGGCCCACAAGAAGGCTGCAGAGGGACTGTTTCCAAAAGCCTGCAGTGATAGGGCAAGGGGCAGTGGTTTGAAATGAGAGAAGAGCAGATTTAGGTTGGATGTTAGGAACAAGTTCTTTAGCACGAGGATGGTGGAATACTGGAAAAGGTTACCTGAGGAGGTAGTTGAGGCCCCATGCCTGGAGATATTCAAGGTGAGGCTGGACAAGGCTCCCGAGCAACCCGCTCTAGTGGATGATTTCCCTACTGACTGCAGGGGAGCTGGGCTGGATGACCTTTGGAGCTCCCTTCCAACCTAAATCATTCTAGGATTCTGTGATCAATGACTCCAAATTTTGGGCATTGCAGGCTGTTGTCAGCCCTGTTAATTTCTCCATCTGCACTCTTAGCATTACACAGGAATCGCAATCTGGTTAGCAAAGAATTGGGGGCAGTTGGTGTTTGGGAAAAAAGTTTGGAAATCAGGAGACAGAATATGCCCTCTTAAGAGTCTGCTACTATTAGTGTGCTAATCAAAACATTGTTTATCTCAAGCAACAGCTTAGATCCAGAAGTCTCTTATTCAGTTTATGGAAACCAGTGTGTGGAACAAGGCTTTAATCATAAGCAGAGTGTATTTACCAACCTCTAGTGCAACCTATGATTTCTTGTACACAAATAAGTTATTTCACAGCAAATTGGTGCATTACTGAAGTTGGCAAAATATACTTCTGATTCTAACTTATCTAATCACATCATTAAGGATAAAGTTTTTTTCCACTCAGCTCTAAGAAGTGGAACTTCAAAATTGGAGTAATTAAATAAAACTTGTCTTAATCTCTCTAATGTTAGAAATGCAGTAAATGATTCATATGCCTAAATATAAGGGCCTAAGAAGTGTTCTGGGGTAACCAGAACAGTTTATCAGCATTGGCAGATAAAACCTAAGACCTTTTTAGATGAAAAGCTGGAGGCAGAAAGTCTAAGCAGAAAGATGACATGAGACACATTTTACCTTGCAGTGCTCCAAGCAACTCAATCTAGCGGAGGTTGTCCCTGTTCACTGTAGGGGGATTGGACTAGGTGGCTTTTGGAGGTCCCTTCCAACCCAAACCATTCTATGATTCTATAACTTGGTGTTGGCTATTGGGTAATATGGGAGCATACTCAAAACGCTCAAGGAGCACAGAAAAATATGTGTGAGGAAATCCTCTTCTGTTGTCATCTAGTGGAGACATACCCAGCATGAAAAAAAGATTTGCATTCCTTTTGGCAGATAGTGTGCCACGTGACAGTGATCTTTTGACTCACAGGCAGCTGAAATAGAAATACATGGCACTTTGAATTGCTCAGCACTGCAAGTGGTAATTTAAATATTGAGGTCTGGTGTAACAGTTTTTAAGGATGTGCTACTCTGAGCACTTTGGATTTTAGCCGTGTGCAGTCTAGTAAACTGATTCTCTCTCCAGGAAAAGAAAGGTCATCAGACTTCTGATGCTTTTAAATCTTGGCAGCTCTCCAGTGAATGTCATTGTGATGTTCATTTGTACAACACCACAACCCCGAGTTGAGCTTTTAATCATTTTAATTAAAGATATCATTTCAATCTAAACTCACAAATAAATGTATGACCAGGAATTACAGTTTTCTTCCACAACAGTGTCACTATTGCATTTGCCTTCCTATACACCATTTATTTTGTGGAGAATTACTTGCTATTGATGGAGTTTTGTTTGCCTGTCATTTTAAAACTAGAAAAAGTAATAGTCTGGCTATGTAAGGTATTCCTCGTGAGTGTGCCAGGTGACAACATGGGCACTTTCTGTGTTTGCAGGGGCAAACTGAGTTTAGTTAAGTGATGCTGCTTAAGGAGAGGCTGCAGTTTCTACTAACATTGGTTTCATTCATGACAGCCTGGGACTCCATAGTGCCCTTTCTAAGATTGGTTTCTTAGCCTGAGTTTGCCCTGTCAGCTTGTACATAGTTTTCTACTTCTTCCCTTTTAGCAATCATTTCTGTAATTGTGCTGTTTGTGATAATAAGCTGTTATGGTGTGGCCGTAGTAAATAGCCTTCTCTAGGAATGATATCATCTAACAGGAAGTTTGGTGGCCTTGTAGTCCTTTATGGTTTCTCCCACTTGTAGTGCATGCTGCTTTTTTGCTTCTGCCCAATGTGTGCTTCATTTGGTTGAGTTCAAGGCCAGGCTGGTTGAGGCCTTGAGCAGATGAGCCTAGTTGAAAGGTGTTTCTGCTCATGGTGGGGGGGTTGGAGTAGATGATGTCTAAGGTCCCTTATAACCTAAGCCGTTCTATGATTCAATGAGTGGACACCCATTTATGTGTATGCTGTTCTTACACACACTCCTGCCTATCCTGAGGCAGACTTGCTTATTGATTCATCTCATCTCACTTGTTTGTGATCTTTTGAGCCTATCCAGTTGCACAGTTTGGATGCCTGCCAATCCTATTTGGTTATTTTCCATCCATGTCCAGGACCTTTCAATACCTGGAACACCTGTTATGATCATGTCCCATCAAAATTTAGACTGCTGGCTTTGCTATTCACTCTCTGCTTCTTTGGTGATTGGATGTGTATGCATATTTCTTGCTATAAACAGCTTCCTGCTTTGCTTTTCATTCTTTAACCACTAATGCGTGAGTCTGCAACAGTGTCAGGCAGTCTTGTTTCTCTTCCTGCTTACAGAGGGAGAGTATGGACAGGATTAGATTTTGCATAAGAAGACACAGACAACTTCAATAGGTGTTGTGGAGGCAGGGAATTAATGCAGCCGAGCCAGGAATGCATAGAAAAATAGAGTTATTTTATTTTCCCGAAACCCACCCCCAAAACTATATACAGAAATTCATTCAGTTTTAGTTAGCAGATGCAGTTTGATTGAGAAGATCTACAAGGATGCCATAGGTAAATTTGACTATTTTGGAAGTCAGAAGTTGGAAAAGGCTAAGCTACTAAATACAGCATTCCCCACTATTAATCAGGCTGAGACAAAAGTTTACTCACAGGTGAGTGAGGCTGGCTGAGAGAAAGGGCAGCCCAGATGCTTGTCCCCTCGCTCTCTTTCAAAAGACGATGAAGGCTCGGTAAGGCCTATCAAGCTGCATAAAGGGGGTGCTTATGGTGGGAAGCCTTCCAAAGCAGGGACGGTCCTGTCCCTCAGGAGCTTGTCCTTCCCAGTACCAGGGGACTCCTTCTGCAGGATCTATCCAGGCGGGGGAGAACTCTAAGGCAGGAACCCCAAAGCGGGAAGTCCCCCAATGTTTATACCCTTCCTAGAAAAAGAGCTGAGTTACGACTTCCTAGGCATGAAGACCACAGCCAGTCCCCAGCCCTATGCCAGCGTGCGCATCTGCGTGGGGCACCCCTAGTGCCAAAGGGCCCTTTGCTCCCCCCCTTCACGCTTGCAGGGCAGGGCTGGCCGGGGGGGACAGGTTTTTCACGCCTTTTCAAACCACATTCAAACCACAGAGGGAGAGAAATTTTGGGGTATAGAGGACTCCAGGACAGTAGGATATTTAAGAGAGGACACCTTGCCCAAACGAATGCTTTACATTTTAGGAAAAATGCTTGAGCCAAGTCAGGAATAAAATTCATACTAACAATCAGTAAGAACTTTAGAGGTCTTCATGGTCTTTAGACTATTTCATCATATTGTCTGACCTCCTGTCTATCAAAAGCCATTTGTATTTCTTCCAGCTTTTCCTGTAGTAATCCTAGTTTAAAAAGCAGACTTCCAAATACTGTGATTTTATATCTCTTTTTACTGCAACCTCCAGCTAGATTGATTCTCAGTAATAGAAATTGGAAAGGAAATAATTTTTCATAGTTCACCTTTGCACACTTGTGTGTTTTCTGAAGAACTGAGGTAATTCTTTTCCATGTTGCCTACACATGCTTCCAAAATACATGCTTGGAGTAGAAAGCTGAGCTGAAGAAGAATCTATCCAGCTATTTCCTAGTCTGCTGTAGCTGTCTTTCTGTAAATAGATATTGGTAATATCAGGAGGACTTTCAAATAGAACAAATGTAGACAACCCAACTCTAAGGTGCTCAAAATTGAGTTTTCTGACTTGATAGTGGTGCTGAGTGTCTAGCAGCATTTGAAAACCAAATTCAAACAGACTTACCTAGGTCATTTGATATTCTGAGGTTTGGAGGAGGCTTTTTACAGAAAGTACCAATTCCTAAACCATCTGTCTAACAGTTTATTTCAGGTAATATCTGATTACTATTTATCATCAAGCTTAAAATTGTAATATTTTTATTTTCCTGCCTTATCACAACACTTTTATCACAAAATCTCATGATATCTTCAGTACCTGTACATAAGAGCATGTTACAAATATATTTGCTATATGCCTATCACTTATGAAACATATGTCCAGTGTTTGTCCAACGCTTTGTCACACCTCACAGAAGGTAACATGCAGTACTTGCTCCTAGCTAAGGAAAATGTCAGTGGTTCAGTCAGAGACCTATTACAGTTCCGTTTGCTTTACTTCCAAAATTGCAATGCCTGAGGGAAGAAAAGAAGCTGAGAAACCTCTACTGAAAGCACTGTTTCAGTGACAAATGTCTGCCTTGCTGTTACCTTGTCCTTCCTCAGGATTTGCCAGCATAATACCATGCACTCACAGAATTAATCTGCTACTAGCATCTATTAGCTGCTTAGGAAACATGTCCAGCTGTACTCCTTTCACCAATGTTTGTGGTTTCCAACCTGGAGAAGAGAAGGCTCTGGGGAGACCTAATGGCAGCCTTCCAGTACCTGAAGGGGGCCTGCAAGAAGGCTGCAGAAGGACTGTTTCCAAAAGCCTGCAGTGACATCTCCAAAGATGGGGATTCAACTACTTCCATGGACAACCTGTTGCAGTGTTCCACGACCCTCATGGTCAAGAGCTTGTTCCTACCATCCCATCTAAATCTGCTCGTCTCTCATTTCAAACCGTTGCCCCTCGCCCTATCATTGTAGGCCCATTGGAAAGAGTCCTTCAGCAGCCTTCTTGTTGGCCCCCTTCAGATACTGGAAGGCTGCTATTAGTCTTCACCAGAATCTTCTCTTCTCCAGGCTGAACAACTCCAGCTCCTTCAGTCTGTCCTCACAACAGAGGTGTTCCAGTGCCCTGATCATCTTTGTGACCCTCCTCTGGACCCACTCCATTAGGTCCATGTCCTTCCTCTGTTGCTAAGGTGGTAAATATTAAATCCACAATAATATTTTTTCATTGTTGCCTTGAAAATACTCTTTTCAAATGAGAGGCAATGAGCAAATCAGACTAAAACCTGTGCAAAAAGTAAAGGAATATGATGTACAAATGTGAAGGGCAGAGATTCTGCATTAACCAAGGATCCTAAAACCAAATGAGGAGGCAATTAGAGCAGTTTGTTCTCACATAAAGTCTAAATGCCATATTATACTATTGATCCAGACCTTAAACACTTATTGATTTTTACAAGGTGTTTCATCTGTGAAGAGGTGGTAAAAGATAAAGATTTTAATGAAAATGCATTTGAGCAGGATAGATGAAATAATAACGATACAATTTCAAACCACTTAAGAAGATCTGGGTATGGGGAACAAGTACATTATATGGGCACTGCTGGGCTGCCTGGTACAAGAAGGACACAGACTACAGTATGTGCAAAGAAGAGCCACTGAAACGCAAAAGGTCTTGAAGCATCACTCACATGAGGGGAGGCTGAGAGAACTGGGACTATTCAAGCCTGGAGAAGAGAAAGGTAAGGTGAGCCTTTGCATGAAGGCAGTATGTAAAGAAGACAGATAGACTCTTCCAAATATTGCTCAGTGACAGGAAAAAAGGCAATGGACACAGAACTTTTTAAACATCAGAAGACACACTTTTCTTGTTAGGGGGCAAACACCAGGGCAGTTTGTCTAGGGTGATTGTAGAGTATACATCCCTGGAGATAGGCAAAACCCATCTGGACACAGCTCTGGTCAGTAAGCTCTGGCTAACACTTCTCTGAGCGGGGATCCTGACAAGATGGTCCCCAGAAGTGCATGCCAGCCTCATCCATGCTGATGGTTCCGTTTTCTCTCATTGGATAATTTTCTTATTGTCACTATATGTTTTGTAGGAGCTCAGATTTTCTCCAGCTGCTGAAAGCTTAACCTTCTGAAAGTTTTTTTTTAATAGCTTATTCCCATTTTCTAATATTGCTAGGAGAAACACCTTTTTCATGGTCAGAGGCATAGATTTTATGCAAAGAGAAATTGTTGTTTTTCCTAGGCCAAGCAGTTCTGAAAGACCATAAAATATTTTTCAAAGAAGAAAATACTTTTCAAAGGAAGGAAACCAAGAGTTCGTTCTGGAAAAGAGAGATGTTCTTGAAAGGCTGTCTAATGTTAGTTCAGGTTAACCATCTGTAGAATGACAGACAGCCTTTGTCTGGGTGCTCAAAGTCTTGTGCAAATACATCCAAAAACTTTGGGAAAAGTATTTTTATTAACTACATTGTTTATCTTTGCTCTACAGTTTCATAGATTCATAGAATGTAGTAGGTTGGGGGAAACCTTAAAGTTCTAATTCCCCTGCCATGGGCAGGGACACCTTCCAGTAGACCATGTTGCTCAAGGCCTTGAACGTCTCTGGGATGGGGACATCCACTACCCCTTGGGCAACCTGTTCCAGTGTCTCACCATCCCCACTGTAAAGAATTTCTTCCTAATCCCCAATTAAAATCTGCCCTCCTGAAACTTCAGTCCATTCCTTTTTGTCCTATCACTACAAGCCCTTGTGAAAAGTCCCTTCCTGGCTTTCTTGTAGGCCCACTTCAGAAGGCTGAACAGCTCCAACTCTTTCAGTCATAGAGTAGATTCTCCAGCCTTCTGATCATCACTGTGGCCCTCATTTGGACCTGCTCCAGTAAATCCATGTCCCTCTTATGCTGGGGGCACCAGAATTGACTGCAGTACTCCAGGTGAGGTCTCACCAGAGTAGAAAGGCAGAATCTCCTCCCTTTCTGTAAGAGGGAAGAGTTGGTAAGTGTTTGATCAGAAGTTACAACAAGTGGATAATCACTAAGTTGCTAGAGGTAAGATCCAGGGGAAACAGGGTTTGCAAGTATGCGCTTGGGCAGTGGGATTGGTGGTATGTAACAGATTCCAAAATAAAGGAGGAGCTCCGTTCTCCTTCCTTCGGCCTTCTGGGATGTCCTGGCCATAATTCACAGAGTTCTGAACCCATATATACTGAGAGCCTAGGTAGCTGGGTTGGAGTAGCACCAGTCTTACCACCATGATGGTGAGCTTCCCGGTGGGGACGCCTACCTTAAGAAGATACGTGCCTGCCAGCCCTGCGATCTACGCATCTCAGAGTTTTGCTGGTCAGTTGGATAGGGTGAGTATAACCTGCTCTTTGATCAATAGAGTCACTTGGCATTCTTTGTCATACACCTTTCTCTCTATGATTTTAGTATTTGAGCTATAAGCATTGTAGTTTCCAGTATACCTTTCTTGATATAGTTTTAGTATTTGAGGTATAATAAACTGTTGAAACTGTGCCCAGGGAGGGTACCCATGTGTAAGAGAGTTCCCTGGTCCCCAAAGAACTCACTGGAATACTGTCCTGCTGATGTCACTGTTTTCGATGCATGCCAATACACAGTTGTCTTCTGGGCTGCCAGTGACCATTGCTGGCTCCTGTTGATTTTTTTCATAAACTGACACCCCTAAGGCCTTCTGGAGACTGCTCTTGAGCCACTCCTTGCCCAGCCTGGGTTTGTGCTTGCAATTGTCCCAACTCAGGTGTAAGACCTAGTACTTGGCATCGTTGGACTTCATGAACTTGGCTTGAGGAGAGGCTGAGGGAGCTGGGGTTGTTTAGCCTGGAGAAGAGGAGGCTCAGGGCAGACCTCATTGCTGTCTACAACTACCTGAAGGGTGGTTGTAGCCAGGTGGGGGTTGGTCTCTTCTCTCAGGCAACCAGCAACAGGACAAGGGGCCACAGCCTCAAGTTGTGCCGAGGGAAGTATAGGCTGGATGTTAGGAGGAAACTTCACCTCTCTTCACAGAGAGGGTGATCTGCCATTGGAATGGGCTGCCCAGGGAGGTGGTGGAGTCACCGTCCCTGGAGGTGTTCAGGAAAAGACTGGATGAGGCACTTAGTGCCAAGGTCTAGTTGACTGGATAGGGCTGGGTGCTAGGTTGGACTGGATGATCTTGGAGGTCTCTTCCAACCTGGTTGATTCTATTCTATTCTAAGGCTTGGACCCAATACTCAAAGCCTGTCCAATTCCCAGCTGAGTGAGTTGAGCCACAGAGGATGTAAGGAAATGGTGCAGCAATGCAGCGGCATACACAAATATGAAAGCTATCTAGAAGGTCTAGGCTCTAGACTCTGACTTAAGATTCTGTTACATTAATTGAAAATTACATTGTGGTATACAATAAGTTTTGCAGTAAGGAAATTCTGGTGATTAAATTAAATCAGAAGTTAAAATTAATAACTTGCAGGTTGTCATTGTAGACAATAACAGATTTGCTCTTGTTCTGTAAAATAAGTGGTTTTCAAGGGACCTAAGAAGGTGAAATCACATCTGCAACAGAAATTCATTGGTACCAAAATTCTGACTCTCACTGGTGCTTTTAAAACTTGCACTTTTTATGGCTCACAACCCACATTTCTATTAACAGAAAAGTAGCTGGAAAATAGCATGAAGAAATTGTCTGCATGAATATGAAGTTTAGCACAGCTGTTCTGAGGAAGCATGAAGCTAAAATAGCATAGGAAATGGAAGCAAGGAATTATTTTCTCTTTAAAATACAAGCCTATATGAGAAGAGGTTAATGAGAACAGTTGTGAAAATGAATTTAGTTAAATATGAGATACTTCTTGGGTTTTAGACTTAGTAACTTCTGGTTTCATGAATATTTGTCAAAGTTAATGCCGTGAAGCTGAGCTCTCTTGCTTTTTTCTTGGAGCATGAAAGTTCTTATCTTCCTATGTCATAGATATTCTCTGTTAAAAACTGAAGAGAATGCAGTGATTAATACTTGTGCTGCTAAGTTTTCAACAGCTGATTCAGCTATGGAACAAGACCATTTTGCTTCTTGTGAAAAAGTAATGACTTGTATAGCTATAGGAATCAAAGCTTTAAGTTAGCTGAAAATAATGAATGGCTTTTTTCTTTGGAAACTTAATCTTTGTGCAGTTTCTTGACTTTCAGATAAGAAGAGCCATCAGGCTTTTCCATACTGGCTTATGCATTATCGCATCATTATGGTGCTTGTGGTCTTATGGGAAAAAAACAACAACTCATTGTCCATTGTGCTGGTCTGAGGCTAACTGGAATATTTTATTGAGAGAAATTAAATCCTTAGCTGTGAGAAGAAAGAAAAAAAACAACTATATTACTCATTCTTCTGCTGAGAAACACAACTAGTCAAAATATAAATAAGACACTTCTCACACACTTCTCAGTTCTTCTTCTCTCTGGCAGTCTGTGTGTGGTTTAACTCTAATCCAATCTAACCCTTTATTTCCCCTAACCTTCTTGTCATCTTTTTGACATCTCACCTCAGATCTCTCCAGATTTATCATGTGAGATATACAGGGATTGATCTGTTTTTTTCTGAAGGGACAGAAGGAGGGGGAAGGGGGAAAGAGGTATGGGTTGGGAGCCTCCTGGCAATCTGATTGTTCTGGGAGGGATATTGTGTTTCTGTATTACTTTCAACTTGTATATTTCTGTATATAGCTGTATATATTTGTAATATATTGTAAATATCTGCTTGTATAATTATGCTAAGCTGTAAATACAGCTTCATTCCTTAACTTCCAGCCGTCTGTCTGAGTCTAGTCTGGGTGATTTCTTTGGTGGTGGTGGGGCAGGTCACTCCCAAACCATCACGTCCAGTTATGAGATGATAGACTTGGAAATAATATAGGTGCTACTGCAGTTTGAAAACAAACAGAAAACTCCTTGTGGTTTTCCACAATGAAACTACAAAGTAAGACATTTGTCAAAGGCAGTTAGCATATGTATTATCATAGTATTATCATAGAATCATAGAATTGTTTTGGTTGGAAAAGACCTTTAAGGTCATGCTATGGCTGTATGGTGCGAGATTTTATTTTAAAAAATAATATAGTTTACTAATTTTGGTATTCAGGACTCTTACCACCAACCAGTATTTTTAATAATAGGTTCTTTGCACAGTCATGAAAAACATTACACAAATGGAAACAAAGGCTCTAGGACACTCAAAAAATAACTAACAAAAATATAATGAACATTAAACCACTAGAACTGGAAAGAGGTTCTTGTGGTCGATTATACCACTAATCCACTAGTAGAGGGACTCGAGAAGCCCCTTTCTGCTTAAAGCAGAAGGCACTTGGATTCACTTAGAGTTTTACAGAGTTTTGCAAAGAGGCTTTTGAGTATTTACTCACAAAATATTATCTCCAGTTTCCCATGGCTAACTACCATTTCCGGACAGTACCCAAACACTTGAAGGAAGTTCTGTCATTGTCTTCTTAGCCTTCTAGATATTCCCAGGATCTAAACAGGGTGCCTGGGAAAGAGGCTGATGATCTCTGACCTGATGAGAACACATGTCTGGACAAGCTAGGACATGTTTAGGTCTATTTTGGCCTTCCACAACAGGTCATTGGGTCTAATCACTGATGTAGCACCACCACAGCCATTACACCATGTCCTGAAGTGCCATGTCCACACATTTCTTAAACACTTCCAGGGATGGTGACTCCACCACCTCTCTGGTCATCCTGTTCCAATGCCTGGCCACTCTTCCACTCTGACCCGAGTGATCTTGCACTTGGCCTCCTTGAGCTTTATGAGGTTGGCTTAGGCCCACTTCTCAAGCATGTTCATACCTTCCCTTGCAGACCTGCAGGACCACTGCACTGTCCTTTCCTGTTCTGCTCCCTTCTCAGTGGGATCTGTCCTAGAATGCCTAAAGTAGATGAGGCCATCAGTAATGGCAGACTGTCCCAGCAGCTGGTCAGAATCTGAGATAAGAAGATTTGATTTCTTTATCATTAGTAAAATGATTTTCTGCTATCAGGATACCTCTTCTTTGTCCTTCCTTCTCTTCACACACACGTACACATAACCTTTCAGTAGCCAGATCTCCCTGCTATTTAGCATTGCAGAGGCAGAACAGTAGCTGAAATTGCCTGACACTCATTCACAACTCTGAGGTCCACGATCAGTGCCACGGTGCTCAGCCTTTTGCCTCATTCAACATCTTACAACAGCCACACTCCCTTAGCATGCAAGTTGTACAACTACAAGTCTTAGAGGGTATACTTCTTTTTAACTGTGGACATCAGAGCATATAACTTGTCCTTTAGACATTTTTTAATTTCCCTAGGCCAGAATTATCATATTGTTTGTCACATGCATATCTTTTCCTGTTTGATTAATGTAAAGGTCATGACTTTCTTGCATTTCCCAGATCATCTCAGGCAGGAAATGTTTTCTGTCTCCTCTGACAGTTAATCAGTAAAACTGTGTTCCTCTGATGCATTAAAAAAAAAAAAAGGCTGCCTTCAGCACTAAAGTAATGATTAATTTATGCAATGTTTGAACGATTTTCATCAGTTAACAGATACAATGATTTGATTTTCCTTTATAATGATTTCATCTTGGATATCTCACTTGCCAAATGAGCCTGATAGATCTGATATGAATGCTGTTTTTTTTATTACCATAAACCACTTTGTATTCAGATTTATTTTACATTTTGATACTTACTTACCTTAAAAGATAATTTTAAAAATGTATATAATTATACTTCATCTTCATGTTGAAGTTTTGTTCTTTTTAAAATGAGTCATTGATGAAAATGTCAATTCCCTAATGCAGTTCAGAACTCAATCTATTTTAAATAACCAGCTGCTTCATAAGGAGTGTAAATGCTTGATTATAGAGGAAGAGACCTCCAAAGGTTGTCTGTCCAAACCCCACACACTCAGCTGGGACATTCTAGTGATCAGGTTGCTCAGAGCTTTGTCAAGCCTGACTTTGAGTATCACCAGGGATGTGGCCTCAACTACCTCCCTGGGCGACCTGCTCCAGCATTCCACCACCCTTATGTTGAATAACTTGTTCCTAACATCCAATTGAAATCTCCTCTTTTCAAAACTCAAACCCTCATCCACTGCAAGTCTTTGGCAACAGTCCCTCTGCAGCCTTCTTATAGGCCTCCTTCAGATGCTGGAAGGCTGCTATTGGGTGTCCCTGGAGCCTTCTATTCTCCACACTGAACAACCCCAGATTGCTCTACCTGTCCTTGTAGCAAAGGTGCTCCAATGCCTTACACTTGTCATGGCCTTTCTCTGGACCCACTCCATCAAGTCTATGTCCACAGCGAGCAGTTCAGTCTCCCTATCATAATTTTGGGTTTTGCCCTATGCATTCGGTAGAGGCACTTCTGAAGATCATGCAGCCTCTCTCATTCAAATACTCATTACACTTCGTTGGCTGTAATGGGTTTTCAGCACCTTGAGGGACTTCTCCAGTCAGGTTAATTGACAACCACCTACACTGAAACAAAGGGAAAAATAGCGAATGTCAGAGAAATGTGTTGAAGAGCCGTTCTGCCCAGCCCAAACCACTGGGATATATGGACTTCTAAGGAACCCTGTGCTTGGCCCTGGTGAGGCCACAGCTTCATTACTGAGTTCAGTGCTGGGTGCCACAGTATAGGAGAGACATTGAGGTCCTGGAGCGTGTCCAGAGAAGAGCAATGAGGCTGGTGAGGAGTTCAGAGGGCATCATACAGGGAGCGACTGACGGAGCTGCGGTTGTTTAGTCTGAGAAGAGAAGGCTGAGAGAGATCTTGTTGCTCTCTACAACTGTGTGAAAGGAGGTTGGAGTGAGGCTGGTATTGGTCTTTTCTTCCAAGTAATAAGCCATAGGACAAGAGGAATGGGTTTAAATTGTTCCAGGGAAGGTTTAGAATGAACAGTAAGAAAAAATTCTTTACTGAGAGAGCGATAAGACCTTAGAACAGGCTGCCCAGGGAGGTGGTGCAGTCTCTATCCCTGTAGGCATTCAAGAAACTGTAGATGTGATGCTTCAGGATGTACTTTAGTGGTCATGGTAGCTGGGTTGTGGTTGGACTCAATTATCTTAAAGGTCTTTTCCAACCTTAATGATGCCATCATTCTATGAAAAGGGACAAGGAAAAGACAACTACTCATAAGTAATCTGAACTCACCATGAAGAGCTCCGCTCTTCTGTGAAATTTAAGTTAGTAGCCATTGCCATTGTTCCCTGGAACTTTTGTGTCTTTTATATTACATTGTTGTGTAAAATCCTCAAGCTGGTCCATGAAGCAAAGCTTAGACCTCCCCTCTTTATAGTGACCCTATGTGCCAGGCTGCTTTCCATATGCTTCTCTGTAGAAGTGTGTCATTGGCAGCTCAGAGTAGCTGTCTTGTATCACAGCAAGCTGTGAGTAGCCCAGAAGTGGCTATTCAGGGAACATATATCAGCATAAAATGCTGCACCAATTTGCAAATACAGGAATGCCAGTATCATTACCTGGGTAATTAAGTTTAGGCATGTAAAGAATTTCCAGACTAACTGGGGAAGTATTTAATGACCTTGGATCTTTCTGGAATAGTGGATCACCTCAATTAAATTCAGGTGGATTTTATAGGCTTACCTCCCTGCTCAGATAGAAACCTCTCCTTGTTTTTTCTTTTAGTAGAAACAAATAACATTTGAAGTTTGAGGCTGGCCTTCTGAACTTGGCATATAGAAAGGTCAGAAGAGGCAAACTTGAGGTAACACACGGAGTTTACAGCCTACCTACCTTCATTAACACCTTAATTAGTGTGTGCTACAAACACCGTGGGTGATGATTGTCCTTTCTGTTATCACACATCTTGGGTGAAAGGCTGATCAGGATGCCAGCTGCTTGCTGTTCACAGGTGGTTTCCTCTCAGACACTATGCACAAATATGTAGGCAGTTAATTAATTACTCAACCTTATGTTAATGGAGTTGGCTAAAACAGCTAATTCCTTTGTCAGCTTTTCCTAGTCATTCTGAGCCTCCATCTCTCCTGTTCTGTGTTGAAGGTGGAGGAGGTAAGATATTCTTGAAACTTGCCAAGTAAAGATTCTGCAGAATAGGTTCTTCTGGAGTTGGTGGTGGTGAAGTTAATTTGTGAGTACTGATGCTCTAGAAAGAACTTAAGGACTTGGAGGGTTGGGAATTGATTAACTTATATTTTTGAGGGGAAGGAGAGAGGAGATGCAAAACCTGTGCCGGGAGGCATGATGTATTGGAAATGTTTGTAATTTCATGCACACTGAAAAATCTTCATTTTTGTGGTAGTCTACTGGCAGATGAGATTGTTGGCACATAATACAGTGTAATTATGTTCATGTTTCTCCTGGGGCAGAATCAAATGCTCAAGTAGTTAACCATATATAGTTGATGAAATGCATGTAAAAGTTTGCCAAGAGTGTCTGAGCATTGCTCTGTTTAGTGAAGTATTAATCGTAATGGGGAAGGTAATAAAAGTTGCCTTTGCTGCTGAGTTAAAGATAGTATAAATAATGAACGTCCCTAAAACTCAGCCAAAAAGGGAATGTTCTCTTCTATATTGATGTCTTTCATGAAGAGAAATTCTTATTCTTTTTCCATGGTAGTCCTGAGGCTTGTTGAGGAGATATGCAATATACATCAGGAAGTTTAAATCCATGAATAGCTCATACATCAGTTACTACTACATCCCAGTTTAATTAATTTAAGGATATGCTTACAAGTAAATTCAATTCCTGTTTTAAAAAGTCTGCCAAAATTATTTTTCTCAAGGCTAGGCTGGGTGAGGCCTTGAGCAACCAAGTCTACTTGAGAGGCATCCCTGCCCATGGCAGGGATGTTGGAATAGATTATCTTTGAGGTCACTTCCAAACTAAGCCATTCTATGATGAAATACTGAGACCTAAGTGCTGTGGTTACTACTTCTTTTGTTTGTTTTGTATTTTAAATGGAAGCAGAAAATGTATCCTATAATAGTAAAAGTGATGGAAAGTTACTATTCATAGATGTGCCTGTTATTAGCATGGCCTCATCTGAAGTTGAGCTCTGTGTAGAGAGGCAGTATGGCCTATTCTATACGAAGTAGCTCATTCTGGAGGCTATGTATGTAGAGATCAGTTACAGAATTAAGTAAAGGTCTGATTGTAGTTGAAGGATAATGACTTTCATTTTATAGGTTACATGGATTTTAATTAGATCTCATTCAGGAATGATACAGTTACAAAAGCTGTGTTGTAAGAGTTTTCTACTTCCATTTCTTTTATTTCTACCTCCTACAAGCTGCTTTTAAATTGTGTAACTGGGATCGTAGTATACATCCTGTTGACTTGTAGCTTTATGGACTGCTCTTCACTTTGTAACTCTGCAGGAGTTGTACTAATCCACATAATGATTCCCC
The DNA here is from genome assembly GCA_013400475.1 of Tricholaema leucomelas. NCBI lineage: Eukaryota > Metazoa > Chordata > Aves > Piciformes > Lybiidae > Tricholaema lacrymosa > Tricholaema leucomelas. The sequence goes on along the minus strand of WAAF01013760.1, from coordinate 878,863 downwards.
TGATGCCTCAGAGGCAAGGAATTGCTTTTTGATCTCTGTTTCACTTGCAGTAGCTGTTATAGGACATGAAAGAGAAGCAGGCAGGTCTCTTCCTCTCTTCCAATAACTATATTTTGATTCATAATCATATAAAGTCTGTACATCTTGCAGGATCTCTTGGTATCAGAATAACATTCAGAGAGGCCTTTGGTATATGATCTGGTCTGTGGTTGGGAAGCAGCAGAAGAGGTGTAAGTACCTTTTGGTATCTAACTTGGAAGTGCTGCTGTCAAATTGGAAACAAATGTAATGATGGTTCTGTAATACTCACACCCTGTGCATAACTCAGTTTTCAAGGAAAGAATTAGGTAGTTGTCATAAGTTTCATATATATATATATAATTTTTTTTCTTCTCCTGTATTCAGCCTGTATTTGAAGAACTGGAGTATAAACAAGGATTTAAATGAACCATAATATCGTCTCACATGTGACTCTGCCTCCCCCTCCCTTTTTCTTTTTTTTTATTGGACTTTTTAATGCTGTGTAAAGGTTTGATTGATGAGAAAATTTTAAATCATTGCTTTTGTGGAATGAGCTGGAAAACTCTAGAGCTAGTTAGAACTCGAGCCACATTCAAACCACTTAAGAGTTGAAATGCAGTCTGTGTTATATAACTCCAATCATGAAAAGCCCATGAATTCTTAAATATGTGCTTTGATACTTCCTGACAGATTGATTTACTCTACACAGACTCTTTCACCTGTGCACACCCAGCTCTCTCTCCTGGAGCTCTGAATGTAAGGAGGTTTATCTCACTGAAGTCAATGCCAGGGTGATCAGGCTCCCAGAATGTAGAAATTCCCTTTGTTGTAGTAATTGCTGAGATCTGGTGTCATTGTCTTGGAGTTTCCTGATTTTATTTTTTTTTTTTCCCTTTTATCCCCCTCTTTTTTCCCTCAGAACATTATATTCTTAATTAAATGCAATTTTTGCTTACAGATGGGAAGGACAGTTCTGTTGCTGTGGTACATAACAGACTTAGAAAAATCTGTCTTCTTTTCCTGGTGATTGTGTAAGATATTCCTGAAGGAGACCAAATTTGTCAGCACAAAGACACTTTTCCTTACTTCACTGTCCTTAAACGTTCTTACCCATCTTCATTCAGTTAGACTCAAAGTTGCTCAAACCTAGAAAGAGTTCTTACCTTGTAAGAAAGTCTTATATTGAAAATCAATGTGCCCAAGGGGTAAGAACGTTAACATTCTTAATTGTATTCCTGCAAAGCCTGTTCAGTAAAGTACCTGTTCATTCTTAAATCTAATGTGTGACATAAAGAATGGAGCTGTTCTTGAGTACTGCTTATAAATGATTTCTGTGATTCTTGAATCTATAATATTCCTAGGCTGCATCAAGAGGAGTGTGGCCAGCAGGTCAAGAGAGACGACACTGCCCCTTTGCTGAAACCCCACCTTGATGCTGCATCAGGTTCTAGTGTTCCCAGCATAAGAAGAACAGAAGGGAGTCCAGAGGAGACCTACAAGGGCTATGAGGGTAGACTGAGGAAGGTGGGGTTGTTTAGCCTGAAGAAGACTGAGGGGACGTTAGGGCTGCCTTCCAGTACCTGAAGAGATCCTACAGGAAGGCTACAGAGAGGCTCTTCACAAGGGTGCCTAGCAATAGGACAAGAGGGAATGGTTTGAAGCTGAGGGAGAGTAGGTTTAAACTGGATCTTAGGAAGAAATTCTTCAGTATTAGGGTGGTGAGATTTTGGAACAGGCTGCCCAGGGAGGCTGTAGATGCATCCTCCCTGGGAATGTTCAAGACCAGGTTGGATGAAGCGTTGAGTGGTGAAGTCTAGTTGAGAGATGTCCCTGCCCATGGTGGGGAGGTTAGAGTAGATGACCTCTAAGGTTCCTTCCAAACTAAACCACTCCGTGATACGTATACAACATAAAATGGCTGTTGGAGACTTTGCAGTCTTTACAGACCTTAGTACTGAACCAGTGATATAGTAAGTAGGAAAGACTGGCTGAATCTTCTGCACAGACATTGCTCTGTGTCTAACAAGTAATTTAACTCTTAAATAGTCTCCTTAATGTATTTATCTCTTTTTGTACCATTAGACTGGAGTGCATCTTACGTTGTTTATAAAGCATCATGTACATTTGCAGCTGCAAGACTTTTATTAGTAATTAGATCCATAGAATTCCCATTTGAAATCCCTTCATTATCTGTGTAATTGATAGATTAACCCTCTGAAGAAACCAGATAAACTCATCATATCAGTAATGCACAGTCAAAGGAGGTCTCTCAAACTGATCAATGATCAACTCTAATAGAAAGCATACCCAGGTTTTCATATCAAATAAATCTCATTGCTGTATCTTTACTCAAAATAATGTAGACAACAAGATTTATACTTGCCATACACTGTCTTTCTTATTACATTTTCTTGGTTGGACATGCTTTCATGTCTGGAGCCATCATATCTCATGTGAAATGGTTCAGCTGTTCTCTATAGTTATATATTAATGATATAAATGATACTTATCTCTGTAATTTTTATTTTTACGTATGACTGTCTAAGGAAAAAAAAACACAACACTTTTTCAGTAGATGATTTGTAGATTCATAGAATGGTATAGGTTGGAAGGGATATTCTAAACATGCTGCCATGGGCAAGGATATCTTCAACTAGACCAGGTTGCTCAAGGCTTTATGCAACCTGTCCTTGAACTTCTCCAGGGAGGGGGCATCCACAGCCTCCCTGGGCAACTTGCTCCAGTGTTTCACCATCCTCACTGCAAAGTCACTCTCCAGTCTAAATCTGCCACCCTCAAGCTTCAATCCATTCTCTTTCACAGCAGAGAGGGAGAATTTTACTTTGCAACTTTACTGTAAAAAGTGCCTCCCCAGGGCTCTTGTAGTCCCTCTTCAGATACTGGAAGGCTGCTATTAGGTGCCCTGGAGCCTTCTCTTCTCCAGGCTGAACAACCCTAGCTCCCTCAGTCTGTCGTCATAGCAGACATGTTCCAGCCCCCTGATTATCTGCTCTTTCCACCTCTGAGGGTTTTGACAAAGTGAAGATAAATGCAAGTTCTCTTTCCATTCCATGAAATCTCAAAAGCAGGAGAACCATGAACCATCTTTTGCTACTAAAAGTAAGCCAAGTTGCTTAAACATCTTGCAGTAAGTGAATGGGCTTTTCTTTTTCATTTCTCAATACAATCTGTAGCATTTCTATCCTTTCCAAGGTCTGATGGAAACCTTACAGTATTCTAGTTTAAGAAAAATTAATTGTACTATTAACTTCTGCTTTTCTAGAGCACAGCTTGCCAAAATCATCAGCTTCTCTCTAATAGTACTTTTCAGCATCTTCAGTCTGAATGCACTCCAGGCCACAGGTTGTTTTGGGTGGTGGGTTTTTGGTTTGTTCTTTTGTTTGATTGAGAGTTTTTTGCTTGATTGATTTTTGTTTTCTCATTGTTTGTTTGGGGTTTGTTTTGGCTTTGCTCTTTTTTGTTGGTTTGGAGTTGGTTTTTTTTTTTTTGGGGGGGTGTGTCTTTGGTTGTTTGGTTTTTTAAATTTAATTTTTTTTATAGCTTGCTCTTTGTTATTACCTGCTCTGAATAGCTGGTTTATGTCTTACGCTAAGTGGTGTAACTAGAGAGCATAGTCATAAGGAATTGGCCAAAGAGCCTCTTTCTGATGGCTGACCCTGTGTTGTATAGCTGGCAGTGACAAGTGGCTTTCTCCGTGAAGACCTTATGGTGTCCTGTAAGCTCCTGAAGACTGCAAAGTAGCTAAGAAGAACCTTGCCAATAGCTTGCTAGTTGTGACTGTGCTCATCTCATATGCTTCTGTTTCTGTTTCCACCTTTGAAACAGAATGTTTAGTTAAATTAATCATGTTACTTTATGACTTGGCTTTCACCACTGACGCTGGGAGTGACAAATCATTGCATGGAATGACAAGCTTGGACTGCCTTTCACATTGTGTCGCCTGTACCCAGCCTATACAAAACCTCACATACATTATGCCTTTGCTCAAAGGGGTTACTTGAGCACCAGGAGTCCTAAAAGCTGCAGTTTTAAAGAGAAAGTTTATTCTGAAACTATAACCTGTGCCCTTGGCAAGCAAGCAGCCAGTGAGTAGGAGAGGTGTCCTGTCTTTTTTTGTGCTTGTCTGTTGGCTGACCAGGTAACACTTTGTTCAGAATAAGATGGTCCAATTTAAACTTCAGTACTGGCTGGTGCTTGGTTTTGTTGCATAATTTAAAATATTCACTTTTTTTTTTTTTTTCCCTGCTGAAGGGAGGACAGGTCTTTGTGTAGAGAGATGAAATTTCAGATTTGCTGGTTTTGTTTTCTGTAGCTAATCAAATATGTATCAAAACAATTAGTGCCAGAAAATATACCTGCTCCTCACAGTAATCTTCTAGCTCTTGACTAAAACAAGCCAAAAATTCACTTTAAATGAAATCAACTGGTGACCCTACCTGACAGAATGCTGCTTCATCTTCATTTTTCTACTCTGTTGTCAGGACTTTGTAGAATAAAGCCTTAATTCTCCTAAATACTAGTCATAAACATAAAAGATTAGTGCAGTGATTTTTTTAGGAGTTAGAGGAGTAGAGAGTTAGTATTTACTGCATCTTCCGATGCAGGCTGCTCTCAGTAGTAGTGATTCTAAAATTTTCAGCATGTGGAGTGAAGGACTGGCAAAGACAGGTCTCTAAACTCAAAAAGGGAGAAGTTGGGTTTGTGCATTAAAATTGTTATTGTACAACACTCTGCAAGAGATAGTACTAGAGAGAGTATTTGCCCTGAGTTTACCCCTATTTAACTAATTGCTCCCTAGCTAGCTACTGTGGTTATGATTATAAACCTTGGCATAAATGCCTCCAGTTTTCACTATAATAAATTTTTTGCCATCAAAGCTCAATTGAACCTATTCAGTGTTTTACAAACAGTTATTCTCATGGGGGGGTCTTTTATGTTTGTCTTATCTTTAACTTAGTACTACTCTACAGAGACCTGAGCTTGCCCAGATTGTTTTCATAAAACTTGTGTTCTGTTTTTCAGAAATACTTTTTAAGATCTCTTGCTTTTACCTAGGCAGTTACAAAGATCACATAAATATATCCCTATATTTGAAAGAAACTCTACTCTTTTTCTTTCCCCAAAAAAAAACCCATAGGGAGCTTTGGAAGTACAGTAATGATGAAGATAGAATTTATGCTTTCAATAACTAGAAAAAAATAATAGCAGTCAAATGACCTGTCTGCTTGACTAACAGTTGTAGGAAATGTGTGGATGAAAACAGGATTAATTGGGATTTTGGTTGTTCCTTCATATAGAAAGGAGCAGATTCAGTGAGGAATGGTGCTCAGAAGGCTGCCTCTTACTTGCATAGTTATAGGCGTGCTTTGCATCTGTGCAAGCAGTTTGCTCAGTAAAAATATATTGAAATGAATAGAACCCAACAAGATAATCAGTCAGTCTTGTTTGCACAATGGGGCTATCTGACATTTACCATAGTCAGTGTGCCTGCACTGATGCTCAAAAAATAACTTGTTCTTTTAGTATGCTTGAGCTTGTTTTCACCCGGGAATTGTGCTGAATGGCCTTGGTTATGCTAGAAAGGTGGACATCATATAAGGAGGAGTCATTTATGGTCACCATGAGAGTGGTGAGACAATGGAATGAGTTGCCCAGGGGGGCAGTTGAGGCCCCATCCCTGGAGGTAAGACCAGACTGGATGAGGCTCTGGCCAGCCTGATCTAGGGTAGGATGTCCCTGCCTATGGCAGGGGGGTTGGAACTAGATGATCCTTGTGGTCCCTTCCGACCCCGACTGATTCTATGATTCTAACTTCTCTTTTTATTAATCGCGCCACTAGATAGCAAAGACTTTTCCTGTCCATTGCGCATCAACAGATCTTGATGCTTTAAAGAATTCTGCTCTTCTTCCAGAGCCTGTTTCCTCTCCAAATGATGATCTCCAGTAGGACTCATTAATAAGTAGCAGTAGCTTTAACAGCAGGGACAAATTACAGAAACATCGTCACAATAGGCCTATGTAGGGTTGTCCTGTCAAAGAAGGCACACAGCCTTTGTGGCTACTCTTGTCAAAGGACTCGGAGAGTATGCAAAACCCATTTGTGTCCTCACTGTGGGACTTGTAGCTGTGTCTCTGTATGAAATGGCCAATTCCTCAGTGTGGCTGTATAGCCTGTCTCATAAAAATGTCTCTGGCTCTTCCTACACTTCTTATTCTTTAGTTTTGTATTAGATACTGTATGTTTTTTGCAAAGTTATTTTATGCAGCAGTTTCTGTCTTAAATGTCCTTTGTTCCTCTGAACTTACATTCCCTATGTGACCTATGATACAGATAACTTCAAACATTTTTTCTGCAGGGTCTACCAAGACATTATAAAACATTAAACTGTTGCAGGATCTCCTGAAGGCCTTCCTGTGAACTTCATTTGCTCTAAAACTTTCATCTGTTTTGCAAGTCTTAGCATGAGGGTAAGAAAGAACCTTCAAGTTACTTACTGTGTGGTCCACTGGAGGTTAGGACGAAGTTCTTTACAGTGAGGGTGGTAAGACACTGGAACAGGTTGCCCAGGGAGGTTGTGGATGCTTCCTCCCTGGAGGCGTTTAAGGCCAGGCTGGATGAGGCCTTGAGCAACCTGCTCTAGTGGGAGGTGTCCCTGCCTATGCAGGGGGTTGGAGCTGGATGATCCTTGAGGTCCCTTCCAACCTAAACCATTCTATGATTCTATCCTCATTAGACAGAAGGAAGCCAGCCACCTTTATGTTGTGTTTCAATTGTTGCAGATGTTTCTTGCTTAGTTTAATCTCCAGCTCTGGGAAGGAAATGTTTACTGGGGAAATTTCAGGTGTAATATAAAAGTGGTAAGATGCTAATTCCCATGATGTGGGAGAGGTGATTCTGCTGCTTTACTCTGCTCTGATGGGAACTCACTTGGAGTACTATGTCGAGTTCTGGAGCCCTCAACACAGGAAGGACATGGACCTGATGGAGTGGGTCCAGAGGAGAGACACAAAAATGATCAAGGGATTGGAACAGCTCTGCTGTGAGGACAGGCTGAGGCAGCTGGGGTTGTTGAGCAGAAAAAGCTCCAGGGAGACCTAATAGCAGCCTTCCATTACCTGAAGGGGACTTCCAAAAAGGCTGCAGAGGGACTGTTTCCAAAGGCCTGCAGTGATAGGATGAGGAGCAATGGTTTGGAATGAGAGGAGATTGATTGCATGTTAGGAACAAGTTCTTGACCATGAAGGTCAACACTGGAACAGGTTGCCCAGGGAGGCAGTTGAGACTCCTTCCCTGGAAATACATAAGATCAAGCTCACCAAGGCTCTGAGCAACCCGCTGTAATTGGGGATGCCCCTGCTGATTGCAGGGGAGTTGAATTAGATTACCTCTGGAGGTCCCTTCCAACCCAGACCATTCTGTGGTTCTGCAATTAGTTCTCTGTTCTGGAAACATTAAATCCCTGCAAAGGAAACCAAGGCAGGAATTCAGTGTAGGCAGGTGAAAAAGAGGCTAAAATCACAGTCCTTTCCTAAATCTAGTCATGCAATTTCAGATTATCAGACAGAATGATGGAGCTGGTGAGGTTTATGTTTGGCATTAAAACCTGCTGTAATTTTGCTTCATGGGTTAAAACAAAAATGCCAAAGCTTCTTGCAGTGCCTTGAACAGAGAATTTTTTATGGCTAAGGATTCCAAAAGCTGCATATTCTGTGGAGTTGGGGCTTATTTTTGCATTAATATTTGAAACTATTAGGTTGTCAGTTTACTGTTTGGATGGAACTGGCAAACTTTCAGTGAACATCTTTGCAATGTTAGTTTGATTTGCTGACATAAAAATTCTGGGTTTATTTTCTTTCTGAACATCTAAGTCTTCTCTGTGTAGTAGAGGGATTTGAAATTTATAGCATGGATATGCCTTTTTTTTTACTGTGCTTGTAAAAATCCACCCACATTTGGCAAAGTTATAAACATTTGGAAAATTGCATTTCACATATTCTTAGTCCAGTCTTATTAGATTTTTTTTTTTTTTTAAAGCAGCTACATTTCTTAAAGATTATATATGTATTGAGTGTTTGCCTCCCTCGGGACAGGACTTTGCCTTGGAATTGCTGCTCTAACTTGGACAGGTCAAACCAGTACAACCAAAAGAACTAAGGTTGAATAATTTACCTGTCATGTTTTCTAGTGAGTAATTACCACATCAATATAAATTCAGCCTAGAGGATTAAACCTCAAAAGGGATAGAAACTGGGCAAGTGAGTGAGAGTGGTTGTTACTTAAGTAGTAAGTTGGATTTGTCTGCATGGCTAACCAATAGTGTGAGCGTGACTGAGATTAGATGAGAGTCATAAAAAGGAGCTCTGGCTGAGCAAATGACAGAATGAACTGGTGGCTTTGCAGCAAGTGAGATCCAGTGAAGAGCTGAACTGCAGCTGTAGAAAAAAGCATGAAAAGGTAGAGGGAAACACGGGACTGTAGAAACTGGACAGGATGCCCTTGATACAGTGAAGGGCAGGGACAAACTGGGGATTGTGAATACCATTTCCTAAAGGGCTTCAACCTGAGTTCTAGCGGAAGGTGCCGTACTGCAAGTGTGCTATAAGTGTGCATAGCGTAGGTGCAAGACAAACCTTTTGCTCTAAAAATGAATGCCTTCAGTGCATTAGATTGTTTATGTAGGTGCATCCAGTGTTCCCTAGCAATGCTTGCACATGCTGATGCAGAGGTTCTCTATCATTCAGTTATGTTGGCTACCCCCTCCAAGCCTAAACTGTTATGATAACTTCTGTGTTTTTGGGCTAGACCACCCCTTCTTTTTTTAGCTTTGTGCAAAATCCTGGAGATGCTGGGGGGACTGGGATATCTCTCCTATGAGGAAAGACTGAGAGAATTGGGTCATTTTAGTCTGGTGAAAAGAAAGCTGATGTGAGAGCTCATTAATACTTCAAGGGTGGGTGTCAGGAGGATGAGACCAGGCTTTTTTCAGTGGTGTCCAGTGACAGGACAAGGAGTAACAGGCTCAAACTGGAACATAAGAAGTTCCACCTAAACACGAGGAGAAACTTCAATAAATTAAGGGTGGTAGAGCACTAGAACAGGCTGCTTAGAGAGGCTGTGGAGACTGTCTTTGGAAACATTCAAAACCCTCCTGGACATCTTGCTATGTGACCTGCTTTGGCAGAGGAGTTGGACTTGCATGCTCAGAGGTCCTTTCTATCCGCTACCATTCTCTTGATTCTGTCTCTATGTGGGATCTGGTGCATGTGGGAGAAATTGTCTCTCTGAAACTTTTAATGGCAAAAAAGTTGGGACCTTTAGCCTTTATTAGTAACTTTACTGTGGTGCTGTCTCAAGAGGTTGCATTCTATTGCATTTTATTTTTGAATACAACTGCCTTGCTGCAAATGAGCCAGTGATCACAGTTTCGGCAGCAGCAATTTCTGAGTGCGTTACCATTACAAGTAATGGTAGGAAGAGAGAAAATTTTATTACCCTCTTTGCTTGCCTTTTTTTTTTTTTTGTTGGGGGAGGTGGGGGGCATGAAGAGATAGAAACCTAAAATAACATGAGATGCATTCCTTAGTTTTAATGCACACTGCTGTGTTCCAGAAAAAAGGGCAGAATAATGGGAATATATATTTGGGGACACATCATGAAATTGCTATTTCACTTGCAGTTGGAGCTGAGATGATACAAAAGGTCTCAAGAAGGTATTTAAAAAAAACAAAAACACTTGATATCAAACATTGTCTGGAGGAAGTGGAGCAAGACTTCCTTACATAATCACAGAGAAATGCAGCGATCTCTTGCTTCTCCAATGTAAATGCTACAGAGAAATGCAGCACTCAGACAGTAGCTCCAAAGCTGGAGACAAGGCAGTGGTGTCAATGAAGAACTCATGCTGCTGGCCCCATCAAAGTTCTGGTCTCTACTTGCCTTGCAAGACTTCTAATGCCACAGCAGATTTGTTGCCTGCAAATTGTTTGGTGGTGAGGGTTAGCTTTTTGATTTGCCCATCCATCCTCCTCTCGGGTAAGGACCTCAGTAGGCTCTGTCAGCCTGGCTTTCCTCCTGATCTGATAGAATATTTGGAGTAGTTCTCGGCTCCAAATGTTTATTTCCATGTTCCCCAGTATTAGATGCATGCAGGGCCTAGCTCTCATCTGAGTGACTTCTATATTTCTGATTTAGAGTTGCACCTTTGAAGGTCCCTTCCAACCCAAAGCATTCTATGATTCTACATGCTGTAGAATCTAGTACAGCTGATGGCTATAAAGACATCATGTATTACATTTTGTAAACATTGCTGTAACCAACCTCTTCCATTATTAGAATGGTATTAAAATAAGGGATTTTTTAGCTTTTTACCTTTGGTCCGTATATATGAGAGTGATCAGTGACATCTTCATAAATCCATTGAATCTCAAGAGCGCAGCACACCCTTCAGTCTTTCCAGGAAGTGGGCCAATAATCATTTTGCAAATGGATTGGTAGTGTAGAAAGTTCATGACTGGCAATTTTGTATTTCCTACTCCTTATGGTAATTTATTCAGGTATTGATAGTGTGGGGGGAGCTTAACACTGATAAGGCTAGGAGGAAACCACAGGGGGAAATCTGAGAATGTTGGATATATCTAGCTTATATTAATGGTATTTCTGACTGTGCTTCCATCAAAATATTTTGATCCTGTACTTATAATGAAGAATAAGCATCTTTGTTTTATTCACTCCCACTTCTCTTGGAAGCAGCTTTTACTGGAGGACAGTTGCTTATCTGTAGCACTGATAGTACTGGGTGAGGATGTGCTGCCTTAGCTCATGCTCAAATAGGGTCTGTCTTTGCTGGGACTTTCCCTTTCTGGTAGTATCTTTGTGATGATTTTTCACAACAGATTTCTCTTCTAAAAAGCAGGAAAATGGTATGACCTAGCTGCTTTTAGATTTGTTGGATGCAGTGAAGAGAAGCATAACCATATGAGAGAAATCCATTGTGAAAATCATCACAAGAGGGATGTTGAGGTGCTAGATTGTGTCCAGAGAAGGGCTACAAAGCTGGTGAAAGGCCTGGAACACAAACCCTATGAGAAGAGGCTGAGTGAGCTGGGAGTGTTTAGCCTGGAGAAGAGGAGGCTCAGAGGGAGATCTCATTGCTGTCTACAACTACCTGAAGGGAGGCTGTAGCCAGGTGGGGGTTAGTCTCTTCTCCCAGGCAGCCCGCAATAGAACAAGGGGGCACAGTCTCAAGTTCTGCCAGGGGAAGTATAGGCTGGATGTTAGGAGGAAGTTCTTCCCAGAGAGAGTGATTTGCCATTGGAATGGGCTGCCCAGGGAGGTGGTGGAGTCACCATTCCTGGAGGTGTTCAAGCAAAGGCTGGATGTGGCACTTAGTTGCCATGGTCTAGTTGACCCTAGCTGGGTGCTAGGTTGGACTGGATGATCTTGGAGGTCTCTTCCAACCTGGTTGATTCTATGATTCTAAAAGAGACTTTTAGAGATGTATTCAAACACCTTGTGGCTATATTTTCCCACTCTACATATGGATTGGGTTTTTTTTTGACACAGTGTTTTTTTGTGGAATATCCAGCACAGATTTCCAGCGAATCTAAGAATGTTGATCTTTAACAAATTCAGATGTTTTTAAATGTTTATCTTTTTGACCTTTCTCCAATTTAATAATACACAGAGATTTCTGCTGTGTACAGTGCTGGGGAGATGATTTCTTGCATTTCTTTACAATTAGATTGAATCAAGGAAAGAGACTTTAGTGATACATAGCTTAATCAATTAACTTTCTCTTGATTTTTTTGACCATTAAATCTTGAACAGGTCTATAGCCACCTTTCTGCCATTGGGCCAGATGGGAGTAGCGTTCTCAGTTAAAAGAATCCACTTTGGCTGGGGCATATCTTTCTCTTCTTTATTTGAATGCGTTTCAGTTCATGTCTCCAAATGTTTTCATTTTTACCCAACTCCATGGGTCAGTTCCAAAATTCACATGGTATAACTTTTCCTCTCCCCACCTCTACCAGAATGAGCAATCACATTTTATTCCTTATTCTCCCAAGTGGGCTAGTTCAGCCAGACTTGTGTGTGTTTTGTTTGCCTGCCAAACTCTAGCAAATGTTTTGTGTTTGAAGTATGACAGTCCAGTCTCTGCAGGAATTCAGCTGGCTCTACAGATTTTTTTTTTTTAGGTGTTTTTTGTTTGTTTGGTGATTTATTTTTTTTTTCCCTTGTGTTTTGGGCTTAAAATTTTTTTACTTGCAGATTTTTCAGTCTATAAGACAGCAGCTGAAGTGATCTTCAGCTAAAGAATGAATTGTATTCTGCTCTGCTGGAGTGGTGAATATTGAAATGCACTTTTTAAAGCAATCAGGAATTCAGACCATTTCATGGTGAGGTCTTTATTTCACTTGTTTATGGAAGAAGTATCAGCTGGTCAGGAATTTGTGGCTTAAACATGGTATTTATAGCTAGTACTCTTTGGTAGTCTTTTGCTGTGTTTGCATGACCCGTTAAGGGCAAAACTTCAGTTCACTCATTCTTCTACAATCAGTGAAATCCTGAAACCTGCCATCAAAGTTCAATTTCAGTAGTGCACCACTGACATTTTTATGAGACTTCCTTTGAGATGTAGAATTTTATTTTACTACTGTGGGTAATGCCTATGTAACTCTTCCTGGGAAAACAGGCTGAATTACATGCAAGGTTGACATGATTTCCCTCTCCCCCCCCAGCTATTTATCAGTTTTATTCCATTGCACAAAATGATAACGATGTGGCTGTCCATGTCCATCTGAATATTACAGCGTGAATGCGATTGTTTTTATACTGTTGAGATACAGTCCTAAAAAAACCAAAAAGACAATTACAAAAAGGAGTTTGAGTATTTTTGGTTGGCTTTTTAATTTTTTTTAAACAAGAATTCAAACCCTTGTGTTCCATGGTGTTAGCTATTAACTGCCCATATAGGAGGAGTGGAGGAATTATACTGACCATATTCTAATTGCCAACAGACAGGTTGCCTTTCTTTTGAAAATCTGATGTTTGACTTTGTGAGGTTCAGGTTGAGAGAGGTGATTCTGCCACTTTGCTTTGCTCTCTAATTTCCAACCATTGGCCCTCATCATGTCACTGACGGCCTTTGGAAACAACTCTGCAGCTGCCTTGTACACCCCCTTCAGGTACTGGAAGGCTCTATTAGGTCTCCCTGGAGCCTTCTCTTCCTGAGCTGAACAACCCAGGCTGCCTCAGCCTGTCTTCTTAGCAGAGCTGTTCCAGGCCCCTGGTCATCTTTGTGTCACTCTACTGGACCCGCTTCATCAGGTCCATGCCCTTCCTGTGCTGAGGGCTCCAGATCTGGACACAGTACTCCAGGTGAGGTTGGATTTTCCAGAAGTCACTTTATGGTTTGAGTGGAGCTGTGGATCCTTCTCTGGCATTCGTGTTGGCTTTGACGGTGGTTTCCCCCTGATCTATGCTGTGTCAGCACATTGAGGTGAACCAGGTCTGTTTTGTCAGGTCTGTCCAAATTGTACTGCTTTGCCCTTGTCTCGCCTTCTTGCTTGACTGGTAAGAGCACAGGAGTACAATGTGTTGACAGAGGGCTCAATCTGACATTTCCAGGTGTCCTAGTTAGGGCAAGAAAAATGCCATTCCTTTTGTTTCCCACACTTGTCAGCGTGGTGATTGCTAGCAGTGGCCCTGCTCTGGGGCATGTGTGGCTCAGCTTTTTCCAGTGGAACACACACAAGGTGTTGTGGGCACATGTCAAATGCTGAACATCTTTGCTGCTGTTCCAGTCTGCCCCATGTAGCAGAGCTTTCTGGAGAGGGGCTGCATGTTTCTCTGGGATCGAGGCATTAACATTCAGCAGGCTCATTTCCTCCTCTCAGTGGTCTTTCTGATTAATCAAAAGCTGCAGCAGTGCTGTACCACTGCTCATCTCTCCTGGTGAGTTACAGTCTACCAATATACAGTCCAAAGCTGGTCTGAAGAACTCAGCATATAAATACAGAATAAATCTTTCTTAGAAACATTTCTTCATGGAAAATTTGAAAGCATTCCGTTCTGAGTGAGGAATTGCTTTATACTTGCCATATCTAACAAGAAATGCTGAAGAATGAAGCAGTTCTGTCAGGATAACTGCAAACAGGCATCATGTTAGTTAGCAGTTTGCATTTCACTCACTGAAAAAAAAAACCCACATAAATAATCAAATTTATGTGGTTGTTGCTACTTTATTATTTGACTACCAAGTGCTTCCCGAAATGATTTGCATTTGAAGTGTTTACCTTCTTCAAAATTCTGGCTGTCAGTAATGCATGTTTGTTAATAGTAAGTTTTAAGAGACCCCAACAGTTTTCCAAATCCACACCACGAGCTCTGTAATGAAATGAAGATATTAGTCTGACAGCATTACCATGATCTCAGTAATTCTGCTCTTGTTCTTTCTCAAGGAAGTTGGGTTGGAAGATGTCAAATGTAAACCAAGGCAGACTGGAGGAGCACAACTGCTTTCAGCAATAATTTGTATGTGTGGTATTTGGTGGGGTTTTTTGGGGGGGTGTTTGGCTTTTGTGGGGGTTGGTGTGTGTTTTGGGATTTTTGTTGTTTTTGTAAGTGCTTCATAATGAAATATTCTTGCTTTGATTTATTGGAATTGTGATTAGATCTCATGCTTCTGGAGAAAAGGACTGCCAGGAATGACTGAGCTGCTAGCTCTTCCTTGGTGTTGGTCCATTTTTGTTTTGCAGATTTAATTGACTCCAGATTCCCATTGCACACTGAATAAAAATATATTACTGGGTTAAAATGCTGGAATCCAAATCAGGCCTGGCTCCCGCTGACTCGATGGGATATCATTCCTGATTAAGAGTTGTAGGACTGAACCAACTGAATCTGGTATGCCTCAGTGAAGCAAAACCAGTGTTATCTGCTTTCATATCAAAAGAGACATGCAACTGCTGGAGTGGGTCCAGAGGAGGGCCATGAAGACAATCAGAGTGCTGGAGAATCTCTCCTATGGGAACAGGCTGAGAGAGTTGGGGCTGCTAAGCCTGGGGAAGATTCTGGGGAGACTTTAAAGCAGCTTTCCAGTACCTGAAGGGGGCTATGAGAAAGCTGGGAAAGGACTTTTTACAAGGACTTGTAATGGTAGGGTGAGAGGGAGTGGATTGAAGCTTGAGGAAGGCAGATTTAGACTGGAAATTAGGAAGGAATTCTTTACAGTGAGGGTGGTGAGGCCAGGTCTTGAGTGACCTGGTCTAGTGAAAGGTGTCCCTGCCCATGGCAGAGGGGTTGGAACTAGATGATCTTGAAGGTCCCTTCCAACCTAGCCCATTCTATGAGTCTATGAATCTGTGAACTACATAAGGGGAAAAAAAATCATGTTTTCAATCTCTCATTTAGAATAGAATCAACCAGGTTGGAAGAGACCTTCAAGATCATCCAGTCCAACCTAGCGCCCAGCCCTATCCAGTCAACTAGACCATGGCACTAGGTGCCTCATCCAGTCTTTTCTTGAACATCCCCAGTGATGGTTTCTTCAAGGTTTGAGTTCACTTTTCCTTCCTTTGTAGTTGCATGAAAATCACTATGGGTAGGACAGAGTAAAGCTCTGTGAATACTGAGTTTGAGCTGTTTTTCAGTTTTTCTCCAGATTTCACAAGTCCTTCACAATCTGTCATGCCAGGCGGTTTGTGTGGTTTGTGGACAGACACAGCAGTAGACTGTTGTGAGCACTGCTCCTAACTGTGCATGAACAGCAGCGTGCTCTGAACCTGTTATGCTGTGGGAGGTTCGTCTGGCTGAGGTGGCAGACACAGATTAGTTAAAATGTGTAATATCCTTGGATGTGAAGGTACCTCCTGGTTTGATCTGGAAATTGAAATGTTTGTATCCAGGCTTATTCCTTCTCAAAAGCCTGCAGCAATACAATAAATGAACCAAAGGACAATAAATTCAGTGGGAATTGCTAGTGGCAATCAAGTGAGTGTGTTCACTGATGGCAGACACAGAGGCAGATTCTCACTGGGCAGATTTCCCTGAAATATTGCAAAAATATGACAATATATTTAGGATATTTCACACTAGATCCTACTTCAAATTATTCTGTAAATCTCTTTAAGTGTTCATAGCTACTTGCTTGAATAGGAGCACAATCTTGTCATCTACATGATCGCTCCACAAAGTTTCTTTTAAATGTAGTACACAGTAAAAGTCTGAAATGAATTCCTCAATCAAGAGTAGCTTTAACTAAGATACACTCTTATCATCTTGTGAGAAAAAATGTTGTCATAAATAAAGCAATTTGAGTATCTAGTTTTGGAGCTCTGGTAATTGATGGGATGCATAATGGATGTGATTTTGATGTACTTTAAGATTTAGTAATTTCACTGAAGAATTAATTCAATTTCAAGACTAATGCCACATTTAATAGGTGCTCCAAGAGGATGGAAAGAACCACTGCTGCTATTGTTGCATTCATCTGTAAATGGTTTCTCAAGGTTATTGCTGTAAGGCAGAAAAAGCTTAAGCCTGATTGTATGAATTAGTTGTAGCTCAGAGCAGAGAAGAATTACCTGAGGTCAGGTAAACCCAGTAAAACCTTCACTGTAAGGGCTAGGTCTGGAAGGGATCTTTAGAAGGTCTCAGGTCTCGGAGAGTAGGAAGCTGGAAGCAGAAGTGACCTCTGTAGCTGTAGGGCAACTTGCTGCTACAAATCTCTTATTCCAGATTCATCCTGTGAGACTGCACTTCACAAAGTCTTAAAGTCTAAGGAGTAACCAGATCCTGTGAACTGAAAGGGAAATTAACAGATAACTTGGGAGTGAGACTTCTCCCTCCCCTAATTAAAAAATATTTTGAATCTGGAAAGGAAGTCTGACTGCATCTAAGCAGTTCTGGTGTTTAGCACAAATCTATGCCTGGCTTAGATGGATTTAAACAAATTTCTCTTTAAGTAACTTTTAACAAGTCTCCAAATTCCTCTGAAATTTGGGGGAAAGCAAGCCATAGATGTACCATTTTTTGGAAGGGGAGAGACACTAAAGATTTTAATGCTATCAATAATGTATGGTTTGGAAAATAAAGGTTGTAAATATTTGCTTTAAAAAACAAACCAAAGGAACTTGTGATCAGTGAAATGAAATGAGAGGAAAAAAAAGAAAGGAGAGTGCTTGTAGAAGTCCAAATGCAGAAATCCCACCGACATTCCGCTTCAGCAAAAGCTTTTTGTTCTTGGGTGATATTTTAGACAATGCTTTGAATGATAGAATGATATACTGGGAGTAGAAGTGACAGATTTTTCATGTAAATCCAGGTGACAGTGTTGTGATGAAAAGTAAATATGTAAATAAAAGAGTATCATTCACTGCTGCAGAGAGAGAAAGTGATAAAGGTCTGGGATAGTGCTGGGTGACCAAAGAGAAATACTGTAGATGTATAAATAATTGAAGGATTTCACTCCTTAATCTTGTGCTTTTGCTGCAGGCCAAGGTTTAGAAGACACTGATACACTCTCAAACATACTTCATAGAGGTGGTGATCTACCAGGACTCTGTGTGTTTGTTTAATTGACATAAACACAAATAATGTTTACTTAGTAGGACTTTTCACATGCTTAAACTTATTGTAATACAAAAAACCAGATGCTACGTTTCCTCTCTAATTGGTAATAAGCTAAAGAGCGCTAGGGAGAAACCAGACCTCTCTATAGCATTTTGCCATAAAAGACTGTTGGAGTTAACATCAAAGATCGAGTAATTGTATTATATCTCATAATCTACTTAATTTTGGCTTGTACCATAGAAGTTACCTTTCATGACTTAAAACTGGGGGGGGGAATGATAGTAGTTTATTGAGGGTTTGAGGCTTTTTTCTTTTTGGGTGAAACTAAAGATATTAGTCACTTTGAGTGCATACCAAGACCTGCTGCTGGTATAATTTAGAAATGAGAAATAGAGCTACATTATTATTATTATAGTATGTAATAAACCCTATAAAAATAGCACCACCCTTATGCTTCTCTCTTATCTGGAGGCAGGATCAGCTATACCCATGCACTTCCTGACAGATGTTTATCTGCCTCTCTAAGATTTTCAGGAATGGAAATACTGTAGTCTTTTAAGACAGGCAGTCCATTCTGGTGCCTCTCTTGTATCAGAAGTGTTTGGAAGTTTTTTGTGGGCTGTTGTGATTTTGTCCATGTCTCTAATATGAATTTATGTGCAGTTTAAGGCCTTTTTGTAGAAGAAGAGATTCTTTTATTTGTAGCAGCAATTTTCATGTATTTATTGAAAGAGTTGCCATGAAACATCCCAGTCCTCTGTTGATCAAATACTATTAATTCTGAACTTAACATGTAACCCAGTATTATACTGAAATCTGGACACTAGTGAAGAGGATATATCTGCACTTCCATTTGATTTGGAGTATTTCAATTATAGCTCTTAATTTTAACTGCTTATTCTAGTAGATACCTGTAATATCATCAATTATTGTCATGGCCAAATAGTGAGAAAACATGTAGAATGTTAAGAGCTTTCAACCAGAGAACTGTAGAATGGCTTGGGTTGGAAGGGACCTCCAAAAGTCATTTAGTCACCCTGCAGTCAGCAGGGACATCCTTCTCTAGAGCAGGTTGCTCAGAGCCTTGTCAAACCTCACCTTGAATATGAGGTATCAACTACCTCCCTGGACAACCTGTTCCAGTATTCCACCACCCTGTGGTGTGGCTGTGATTGTTTAATAACATGGCATTTCTGCACTGCTCTCAAGGAAATGCCTTGTTCCAAGTTTTGTGTATGATAATATTGACATAAATTTGAGACTGTAATGTTCATATTTGTATTAATTAGGACAATTTTGTTACAGAAACAACATGAGATATGGGAGATTATTTCCATGTGGAATTATAAGGAACCTGTTTGTAAGAGGTTGAAAGGAATTCACTCAGAAGATTACAGCAGACTTATAATAAATTCATTTGTAATGAATTGCAAGTATTAACCAGACCTTTCCAGCTTTACTGATCTTAATTTGTCTTTGTAATGTTGCATTCTAAAAGCCAGAAATCTTCACGTTCCATTTTCTTAAACTCAGTGGAAATTGATGCTTTCAGTACACTGAATTACACTGAATGCACCCAATTTACATTTGTGCTTGACTTCTTAGTTGGTTTTGGTTTCTGTTTTGTTTTGTTTCATCTGAGAATCAAAGCAGAATAATCCTAGAAATGTATATAATTGAAATGAGGATATAAGATGGAAGCAGAAAGATCTCCAACTGTAGTTTTGCAGTGTATCCCAAGAGGGGTTTTAACAATGGAGACTTGATTAGCTTGAAAATCTATTTATATTAGAAACAAAAGCAAACTGAAACAACAAAAACCCAACCTCTTAGCTTGTTCCAAATGGGAACTGTGAAAATGCCACCACATTTGTGATCTGCCAAATGCAGAGTTAGAAGTAGCTACTATCTGAACAGGAAAGAGAGGAAGAGGGCAAAGGGGTCTGCCCATGCCGCCCTCCAGTGGGCAGTGAAGGAAGTGCTCAGCCTGTTCCTGCAGCCTTGCTGTAGCAGATGGCTGGCAACCAAACCCATCCCTCTTGCCCTGTCAACACCTGAAGCACCAGTTGGATATCGACTGGGTATCAAAAAACAATCAAGTGATTATTTTTTAGGTTTACTGCAAATCACTCCGTGTTTGAAGCAGCCTTTTTCTGGGTGTAAGATGGATTTCTTTTAATTTAGTTCTAAGAGCAGTGCAGCCACAAGCAATTTCAATTTGTTCTCCTGACTTCAAGGTCAGCATGTTGGAGGAAGCTGAAATACAAGTTCAGGGATACTCATCATTAAGACCCAGTAACTTCTTACACACACTTCCTGTGCTCTCCTCATACTTAATGTTTTTGTTTGTTTGTTTTTCCTGCTTCCTTTCTGCAGAAGGCATAGGACAATAGCAAACAGAAAACACTTTCTGTAACTTCTGGTCTTGGAAAACTTTATGAGCTTCACAGATGTGGCCTTCAGGTTCCCTTTGTCTTTTTCTCTGTGATTTTTGGGGCATCTCAGTGACTGTAACTGCTCATCAGTGTATTTTTTTCTTTGTGGGAGCGGCCGATTCTTCACGTGAAGACCTGGTCTTGGGTCACTTGTACACCAACAGGAGCATGTAGATCATTAGTTTAGGGTGGGAGTGTGTATGAACTTTGTGTGAATGTCAACTGTTGTGAATTGTAGAGAAATGAAACCCATTGATCTGAGCACTGTAAGTGCCTGATGTAGGTGGTTTTGAGACACAGGAAGCCAATTGATCTCTGAACTCAATAGGTCAGCAATCCATGCGGAGCGTAGGTCATGAGCAACAGCCTTTCTTTTTAGAACAGTGATGTTTCATCCAATGCACTGGAATGTTTTACCATGGTGATTCCAAAGAATTAAGTCCTTTCAACCTTTTCTCTTTGTGGTCACTAACTTGGGGTCAAGTGCAATCCCAAGCACAAATACAGGCTGGGCAGTGACTGACTGGAGAGCAGCCCTGAGGAGAGGGACTTGGGGGTGCTGGTGGATGACAAGCTCAACGTGAGCCAGCAGTGTGCACTTGCAGCCCAGGGGGCCAACCAGAGAGAAGTGTGGCCAGCAGGTCGAGGGAGGTGATTCTCCCTCTCTACTCCGCTGTGGTGAGACCCCCACCTGAAGCACTGCGTCCAGTTCTGGAGCCTCCATTACAAGAAGGATGTGGATGTGCTGGAGCATGTCCAGAGAAGGGCCACTGGGCTGATCAGAGGGCTGCAGCACCTCTCCTATGACGACAGACTGAAAGAGTTGTGACCATTCAGTCTGGAGAAGAGGAGGCTCTGAGGTGACCTTATTGTGGCCTTTCAGCATCTGAAGGGGACCTACAGGGGAGCTGGAGAGGGACTTTTCAGGATATCAGGGAGTGACAGGAGCAAAGCTGGAGATGGGTAGGTTCAGGTTGGATGTGAGGAGGAAGTTCTTCACCGTGAGAGTGGTGAGAGCCTGGAATGAGTTGCCCAGGGAGGTGGTTGAAGTCTCATCCCTGGAGGTGCTTAAGGCCAGGCTGGATGGGGCTCTGGCCAGCCTGCTCTAGGGTAGAGTGTCCCTGCCCATGGCGGGAAGGTTGGAACTAAATGATCCTTGTGGTCCCTTCCAACTCTGACTGATTCTATAATTCTATGACCTTTGAGGGTCTCTTCCAACCTGATGCAGTCTCTGAATATAGAATTACAGAATGGCTTAGGTTAGAAGGGGCCTTAGACATAATCTACTCCAACCATCCTGCCATGGGCAGTGAGACACCTCTTCACTTAACTTGGCTGCTCAAGGCCTCATCCAACCTGGCCTTCAACACTCCCAGGCAAGAGACATTCACAACCTCCCTGGGAAACCTGTTCCAGTGTCACCATCCTTGTACTGAAGAACTTCTCCCTAAGATCCAATGTCAACCTCCTCTCCCTTAGCTTAGACCTGTGGTGAAAGGATGTGAAGCAATGGTTTGAAATTAGAGAAGAGGAAATTTAGATTGGATATTAGGTACAAGTTCTTTAGCATGAGGGTGGTAGAACACTGGAAGAGGTTGCCCAGAGAGGTAGTTGAGGCCCCACCCCTGGTGATATTCAAGATCAATTATGACAAGACACTGAGCAACCTGCTTTAGTAGAGGATGTCCCTGCTGTCTGCAGGGGGGTTTGACTAGATGCCATCTGGAGGCCCCTTCCAACCCAAAATATCCTGATTCCATAGTTTTAGGAGGTAGTACCCAAAAACATCTGAATAATTAGCAGAGAGTTAAATGAAGTACATGGTGATAAATTAACTTTCACAAGCAGAATTTCTGTAGTGGTGAATTATTAAAGAAGCTCATAGAACATTATCAGGAAAGTAGAACCATGGATACTAAAGCCTGCATCAAGCCCCCTTGGTGTTATAATGAATACCGCAATTCTTGGTGCCATCTGCTGTTGGGAAAATAGAGATGACAGAGGCAAACTAAGGAGTGGAAGAAAGCATTGGAAGAATGCAAACTTTTAAACAAGCAGATAAATAGTGGGGTATTTTGAACAATGCCAGCAACAACAACACAGAGATCATTACGGTGATGGAAATACAAATAATTAAAGTTTTAAAAAGAAAGCAATAAAAAATCTTTAACATAAAACTTGTTAGGAACTCGAGACATTTGACTGCTTTTGTTGTTCAAATGAGCTTGAAGCAGGGATAGAGGAAAGCACAAAATGTTTTGGTCTGTGTGCAGGGAACTTTGAGGGCTCTACAATGGAGATTTAGTATCTCTCATTGTATTCTGGGATGAGCAGGCTTTTTACCTTCTAAGGCTACACCCTGCTTTCAGCGAAGTCGAGGTCAAAGACTGTGATTACTTCAGCCAAGGAAGGATTTAATTCACAGGTAACCCTGAAATACAAAATTCTCTTTCAGATCCATCTTCTGGGCACAACTCTGCTCTGGAGTCAAAGGTGTCATTCCCATCCCTACTTCTGTAATCTTTTAGATGGCCTTGTTAATGTGACTAGCATTTGGTTTGAAATTCAAGGTCAATGAGGTGACCATTGAATATGATTTGAAAGGTCCAATTTTTAATTCGTGTTGGTTTTGATTTGAATGTCATTTAACTTTTATTAGCACTGATCTGTGTCTATGGGTTTTGGAGAGCTTCCAGTGTGGTGTTTTTTGGTTTTGTGGGGGTTTTTTTTTGTCTTTTCTGGTAGGATGTTGCTTGACTAATCCTAAATCTGTTGGCTGCTGCAGAAGTACTTGTTTGTCCATGCAGAGATGAAAGGAATGTCAGGGTATTATACAGACTCCAAATACTAGCGATTTGTGCTGTAATATTCCCTTCAAAGTAGATGGCTGCCATCCCTGGTTGAAGAGAGAAGTGATTTCTAAGATATGATTTGATAGCGTCTCTAAATCTGGCTGGGTCAGGAGGAGGAGAAATCTCTGTGAAGGTTAAAACTTTGGCATGAATCCAGGTTAAAGTCCTCAGTGAAGTATTATATAATGAGCAGTAAAGGTGAAGGTGCAACTCATCAGATGCTAATCTAATAGCCCTGCTTTGCCTCTGAGCAAACCTCAGCTTTACCCTTATTTTAAAAATCATTGTGAATTGTTTAGTAGTTTGGGTTTTAACCACTCATTGTTGGTAATGAAAAACTTCCTACAGGCCGTATTATCAGACTTTATTCTTGGCATGATTCCATACAAATTTCTGTACTTCTTTTCTGCGATCACATCTAAATCAGATGAATACAAATGGAAACCAAAGTATTTTTTTTCTGTCTTAATTATTTTGAAGTTGTTGTGCTAGTAGGTACACTAAGCAAGTATGACACAGTAATAGATGAGTTTGCATCATTTTTTCACATCTAAATTACAGCTCTTTTATATTATTATAACACTGATAGAAATCTATTCTAGATTGTGAATCTCTAAATATCAACACTGTAAGTTTACCTCTTCCTTTCTCCTGTCATGAGAGAGTTTCTTGGGAGTCCTGGTGATTGTCTGGCTAAGTGCTGAATTTACAGGTGTAAGTGTGAGACATTCCTGAAAAGTGGCATTTTTAAGCTATTATGGTAGGTATGCATATTGAAAACTTAAGAATTGAGTTAGCAACAGCTGAAGTCAATGCATGCAATTTTTCAGAGTAGCATTCTCAGATGGTTCTATTCTAGTCTAAATTGATGAAATAAAATACAAAGTGCCAAGGTTTGGTGTTTCCTTTTAGCATATTCAATACATATTTTTAAGGCTCTGAATTTGAATTTCAGATTCCACCAGAGGATAAAACCTGATAACATTTCTGGAGTTCTGGTTAGTGAAGCCTTTTGAAATAAGAAGTTTCCTTGCTTTTGGTTACATGATTTTTCTTTCTCAGTCAATAGGAATGATTTGTGATGGTGAGGTGGGGGAGAAGAACGTCAATCTAAGCTTTGAAATATTTGTGATTTCAGACTGTATTGTACCTGGTCTGAGCTGTTTGCTGCGTAACAACTTTCCAGTGACTTGGCTGTCAGTGTATTTTCTAGCAGCAGTGATACTGCTTCAAGATGTGTCAGGGTTGACAATAATTAGCAGCATTGGGAGAGACTTAGCAGAAAGCTCAAGGTCAAACTGTTTCCTTGAAGTGATTTCATTTTTCTTTTCCTTGCAAAGAGAGACTGAGGTAGTGAATGAAGGAGGATAGATTTCTGTGTTTTTCTAGACAATTAGAGGCCTTTAGTCTCTGAAGTTCTGATCTTGCAGCTTTCATGAACGTCGATTTTCACTGGAGAAAGGTCTGGGAGTAAGGATAGAGAATGCTGAGGAATGCATTACACTTCATTTGTGAGAACCTGAGCTAAGATCTGAAATGTGTAGGCAGAGAAAATGTGCTTGGTGGACCTCTCTTTTTTTTTAAGTAGTTATTTCCCTCAGAAGACCAACCTGCTGCTGGGTGGTTTTATCCATGTGCAGTCAGGAGGGTCCTGGCCATGAGGCATCAATAACCTTGACACTGCAGGAATATTTCTTGAGCAGTATTTGAGGACTCCTGTTGAGGTCTTTCCCTCTCTGTGATTGTGCTCAGATTAGAGATTTTTTTTTTTTTTTTTTTTCCCCAGGAGCTTAATGCTGCAATTTCAGAATGGAAAATGTAAATTAAGAAAACAGATAAGATACCTTTTGGACACCTCATTTAAAAAACACTACTTTAAATGCAACAACAGAAGTTAAGCGTGTTGATCTTTTAAGAGACTCAAGATTTCCTCACTCTTCTTTGCCAGAATAATAGTGGAGCTGTTCCTGCCCTAACATACTGTAGAAAAGGAGTAGGTGATACTGTAAGTCATCCTTTTGTTCTGGAAAATGTTCTATTCAAGTAAGATTAAAATACCTTTAGAGTTAAAGAACTGAGGAAGATTTGTAATTCTGTCTTATTAACTACCCTCATCAGTTAAAGTTTTGCTTTTACTGAAGTTACCTTGGTAAGGGGTCAGGGTAGTTTCTGCCTTGCTAGGAAGGTCTCATGAGCTTTGTTTTAGTACATGAGCCAGCAGTGTGCCCAGGTGGCCAACAAAGCCAATGGCATCCTGGCCTGGATCAGGAACAGTGTGCCAGTAGGACAAAGGAGGTTATTCTTCTCCTGTACTCGACACTGGTCAGGCCACACCTTGAGTCCTGTATCCAGTTCTGGGCTTCTCAGTTCAAGAGAGATGTTGAGATACTGGAACGTGTCCAGAGAAAGACAATGAAGCTGATGAGAGGCCTGGAGCACAGCCCTGTGAGGAGAGGCTGAGGGAACTGGGGTTGTTTAGCCTGGAGAAGAGGAGGCTCAGGGGTGACCTCACTTCTGTCTACAACTACCTGAAGGGAGACTGTAACCAGGTGGGGTTGGTCTCTTCTCCCAGGCAACCAGCTAGAGAACAAGGAGACACAGTCTCAAGTTGTGGTGGGGGAGGTCTAGGCTGGATGTTAGGAGGAAGTTCTTGACAGAGAGAGTGATTTGCCATTGGAATGGGCTGCCCAGGGAGGTGTTGGAGTCACCATCCCTGGGGGTGTTGAAGAAAAGCCTGGATGAGGCACTTAGTACCGTAGTCTAGTTGATTGGCTCGGGCTGGGTGCTAGGTTGGACTGGATGATCTTGGAGGTCTCTTCCAATCTGGTTGATTCTATGTTGCAAGATTTACTTTTTTTAAAAAGCAATAATGAAAAAAAAATGGCTAATGGTTTATTTTTTTTTTAAATTATTTTTACCAGTAGACCATTTCACTGAAACAGTAAAATAATAGACAACATGGAGGTTGCTTATTGATGAGCTGACCAGAGAACAGGTCAAATAAATCATTGTAGCATCCTACAACATAAAAATCTTAAATTTAACAGTTGGCTTGAACATTCTGTTGGAGGAGGGCCACAAAAATGATCTAAGGGCTGGAACACCTCTGCTATGAGGACAGGCTGAGGGGGCTGGGGTTGTTCAGCCTGGAGATGAGGAGACTCCAGGGGGACCTTAGAGCTGCCTTCCAATACCTGAAGGGATCCTGTAGGAAGGCTGGAGAAGGACTTTTCGTAAGAATGTCTAGTGACAGGACAAGGGGGAATGGTTTGAAGCTAAGGGAGTGTAGGTTTAGACTGGATTTTAGGAAGAAGTTCTTCAGTATGAGAGGTGGTGAGACTTGTGGATGCCTCTTGCCTGGGAGTGTTGAAGGCTAGGTTGAATAAGGCCTTAAGCAGCCAAGTGGAGAGGTGTGGCAGGGGGGTTGGAGTAGATGATGTCTAAGGTCCCTTCCAACCTAAGCCCTTCTCTGATTTGATTTCATTAGAGGTGAACGGTGTAGCTTTTGTAGAAGCTTAGACAGTGTTCAAGTAATACAAAAGCAGGGGACCTTTTGGCCTTGGAGCCATTGGAGAGGTAATTACTGTAGTTGAACTACACCGATTCCTTCCAGCACAGCTTGAGGCATGTAGTGTATATTTTGCTTAATATTTGTATAAACCCTGTAATTTTAGGTAACACATGCTGTTCTTTTGTGCACAATGATCTGCAGTCTGCTTAGAAAAGAACAAATTCAAATAGCTGATGGCTGGAGGGAAGTAGTGTGAGCAGTGACAGCAAAGAGAAAGGTGAATCAGAACCATCAATCACTACCATTGGGAAAGTCTTAAGGTTCTCTCTGTGCTTTTAAACACCTCAAAAGCTTCTCATTTAGCACTTCTGACTAATAATTTGGGTAGCCTAGATCTTACTTTTTACCAAGTCTTTCTCACTTGATAGTGGAAGCACTGGCTTCAAATAGAGGAGATATCTATTAGGTATCTATTCTCATTAGATATCTCAAGTCCTGTAGAGGCAATGCTTATCAGAGGGTTTGGACCTCTAGATGCATGGGAGATTTTTCGGAAGAAAAGTCCTGTTTGGAAAGCTGAGACATCTGTATACATCATCTGGAAATGTCAGAGTTTGGTTTTCCTAATCTTTTCACGAGAGAATCACAGGACAGATTGCCCAAAGTATTTACAGAGGGCATGTGATCTAAAAGATAATCTCTTGGCACCATTTTTTCTTAGTAGGGAGGGATAATCTTTTGGCCTTCAGTTCCCCTTTTCTCCTCCTGGTGAATGGTGGAAACTAAGGAAGAAAGAACAAGGTGCAGACCTAGTTTTCCAGGGAGTATGTACCCAAAGCTGGTTTTGGGTACATACCCCACTATGTTCAGGCAGAAAGGCCTTCTACCTGAATTGGGAGATGAGTGTGAGGCTAAAAATGAGTAATTCCATCAGACAGAATGTCAAGTACTGTGGATGTACATGTAAGACAGCTAGAAGTATAGCTGCCCCAAGAAAAGCTATAGCCACTTCTGTTTCTCACATTGCTTGGGAAGCTGAAACTGAAGGAGAAAAACTTCATTGCCACTCATGAAAAACTGAAATAGTATCTGGCTGTTTCCACAGAGTCTCAGCGTCATTCTGAGTGTCTGTGCCCTCATGTCTGTTATCAGCAGCATAGCTGCTGCTCTGCAGATTGTGCTTTTTATACTCCTGCTTCTCTCCTCCCGTGACTAAGTGGAGGAGACCTGATAGAGAAAAAGAAGGGACTTCTTGCTTACAGCATATTTACTAGCCTACCCTTTGGTCTGTTCCATCTTCTGGGCACACACAGTTCAGCCTATATTGTGTGAGGCTACAAAATTTATCATTCCTGGGAGCCCTGCTCTTGATAAACACAACTGTCTGAAAAGAGTTTCTTCCTTATATTTAACTTGGAGATATTTGCTGTTTTTCACACTGATCCTTCCTGCAAATTAAAAATGCAACTCTGGTTTCCATTTAGAAAACCCTCACAACTGGCCTTTTGGCATCAGCTTGATATCAATGAAGGTACAAGCCTGAAGTGCCAGGTAATGTTGTGTCCTTGCTTTCACTAAGTGACCTAACACCAGTGCTCAGTTTATGCTTTCTGCTTTATTGAATAAAAAAATCCAAACCACTGCAGCAGCAGTGAGATAGAGCTGTGTCAGCATCTTGTGCAGGGTGTTCCACATCCTCTCTTCTGCTGCAGAGGTTTATCTTTGAGAGTGATATATAGACACTGAAATTAGATGCTGTGGCAAACCCAAGCTCTCAGTGCCAGAGCAGGAAAATTTGCAGAAAGCTCGAGGCTAACCAGAATCAATCACAGTTGTTTGTGAGCCTTCTTTTTTTCCCCTTTCTGTCAGAATCCACAGAAGGCAATATGTGTTGGGTGACAAGTCTGAAGCAGTCCCCAAAGCAAACTAAGAGGGAGTATTACTTTCCAAATGGTTTCTGGAATACCTCCAGACCTTAAAGCAAGCTATATGGCTCCTAACCCAACCTTGCAGTTTGGGAACATCCAGCTGACATGGCTTCAGACGAAACGAGGGAAATGGGCATTTCCCAGAGAGGGAAATTTGTGGAGCCCTAGAGAATCTTGCTACAAAGATGCCAAAGGACTAGAAGCCACGCAACATGGATGTTGTAATAATGTAGGATCCTTGAGTGTCCTTAAATAAAGTAATGAAGAGCAAGCCAGAATTCCATCTATAAATACCTCCAAAAGAGGTGCTGTTGTTAAAGCCCCACTCATAGTCTGCACCTCCTGCAACATACAGTGATTTTGCTAATTTAGGGCATTAGCTTTTCTTTGCCCAATATAAATAATTGTCAATTGATCTGAAAAGAAATATTTCTATATGGGCAAGGATCTCTTCAGGTTATAGAAATCCCCAAATCAGTGTTTAAGAAAAGAGAAGATGGAAATTTGTTCTGCTGGTCATCATTCCCTCCAGACAGGAATATAACTGTGTTGTCTTTTATGCGGTATCGTGAGTTGCGATATAAAACAGACACGGTGTAATAAGTGCTATACTTAGAAGCCTGGATGGAATATGTGGCTTGTTTTAGTTGAAACTGATCTGCGAAGGATGTTAGCTGAAAACAGTCATTAAAGAAATGTCTGTGTCAGAAATGAAACTGTAGGCCATAAGGAAGGCATCTGGAAATGCTAATGTTATTTACCTGCAGTGAACTGGTGTTCATGTTAATGCTTTCCATACTACATCATGTTACCCGTTACCCTACTAGTAGAAGTCAGGATCCTAAACTTCACCCATTTGTAAGGAATTCACCTGTTTAGCTGACAAATAATCATTGTTGTTCCTGCTATGGTAGACAGATGCCTGTGAGGCTTCTCATGAAGGAGCTGGAAGTTGCGTAATTGCCTGCTGCAGCTGAAAAACATCAACATCTTTCTTGGGCTAGGTAGCAGTACATGATACCAGTTAGAAGTTATCTTGTGATCTCTTCAGGTGTCAGAACTCATCTGAGCAGATGTTAAACAGTGTGGAGGTGTTGAAGAAAAAGCCTGGATGAGGCACTTAATGCCATGGTCTAGTTGATTGGACAGGACTGGGTGATAGGTTGGACTGGATGATCTAGGAGGTCTCTTCCAACCTGGTTGATTCTGTGATTCTGATTCTATGACATCATTTATGGAACTAACAAACCTGGCCAATTCTAGGAAAATTCACAGGGAGCCAACAATAGGGCTCTAAACAGCACAGTGTTCTGTGTAGCTTCTTTAGAAACATAACTTTGTTTCTAATGTTGTTCCAAACATGACACTTATTATTTCCATTTTTTTTGGGGGGGGGAAGAAAAGAAAACAAAAACCCAAACTCCAAATAAAACCACCTAAACTTATTTGGAAAATGCTTATTTAACTTAACAGCTCATACAATATATTCCAAGCAAAAAGACACTTTGTACCTTGACATTGTCTTTAAAAGTTCATAAATATATGTAGCCACAGCATCTTAGAAGTCTTGTTCTGGCCTGAAAGTAGATTTATTTCACAGAATACACTAGTGCCTGCACACTGCACTGAAAAATGTATGAGGCCACTACTTCTTGCAGCTACTGCCATATTCACATCTGTCCCTCCCTTAATTGCATTGGATGCAGAAATATATCTTAGTGGAAAGAGTACCATATTTTTCACTGTCACTGAAGTCCCATCCATCAAGAACTTTATCCATCATCTAATTGTATTAACCTTGACTGACTTAAAAATTCAGCAGAACACAGAAGGAAAAAAAAAATTCTTTAAATGTAGAACCAGCTCAAATCTATGGGCAAATAAGCCCTGAACCAATCAGTTGTATATTGCTAGCTAGAGTAATTCCATTGAATTTCAATACTGATTTCTGTTTCATTTGTTTTGTAGAAGGCAACAGTAACAAAAAAAATCATATTGTTCTGGGGCTGCTGTTGACCTCAAATGGCAGTATATTCTCAGAGCCATCCTTAAGCATATGGAGGACAAGAGGGTCACTAAGAGCAGTCAACAGGTTTTACTAAGGGCAAGTCGTGTTTGACCAACCTGATAGCCTTTTGTGAGGACATAACCAGGTAGATAGATGATGGTGGAGCAGTGGATGTGGTTTATCTTGATTTCAGTAAAGCATTTAACACCGTCTCAGGCAGCATCCTTGCAGCAAAACTGAGGCAGTGTGGTCTTGATGAGCAGGTAGTGAGCTGGATTGGGAACTGGTTGAAAGAAAGAAGTCAGAGAAGTGTGGTCAATGGAGTGGAGTCTAGTTATAGGCTTGTATCTAGTGGAGTCCCTCAGAGTCAGTACTGGGATCAGTGCTATTGAATATATTCATAAGCAACCTGTATGAGGGAAGAGAGTGCAGTCAGCTGTTTGCTGGTGACACAAAACTGGGTGGAGCGGCTGACCCGTAGTAAGGTTGTGCTGCCATTCAGCAAGACGTGGGCAGCCTGGAGGATTGGGCAGAGAGAAATGTAATGAAATTCAACAAGGGCAAGTGTAGAGACTTGTACTGGGGAAAGAACAACCCTATGTACCAGTATAGGTTGGGGACTGACTTTTGGAAAGCAGTGAAACGGAAAAGGACCTGGGAGTCCTGGTGGACAGCAGGATGACCATGAGCCAGCAATGTGCTCTTGTGGCCAAGAAGACCAGTGCCATCTGAGGTGCATTAGAAGGGCTGTGGTTAGTAGGTTGAGAGAGGTTCTCCTTGCACTCTACTCTGCCTTGATGAGGCCACATTTCAAATATTGTGTCCAGTTCTGGATCTCTCAGTTCAAGAAGGACCTCAGGGAACTGCTTGAAAGAGTCCAACATAGAGACAGAAATGATTAAGGGAGTGGAACATCTTCCTTGTGAAGAGAGAGTGAGCTGGGGCTCTTCAGTTTGCAGGTGAGGAGACTGAGGAGTGGCCTTGTTAATGTTTATAAATATGTAAGGGTAAGTGCCAAGAGGATGGAAGCAGGCTCTGCTCTCAGTGACAGGGTGAGGGGCAATGGATGGAAGTTGGGGCACAGGAAGTTCCATCTAAACAGGAGGAATTTTTCTCACTGTGTGGATGACAGAACACTGGAACAGGCTGTTCAGAGGAGTTGTGGAGTCTCCCTCTCTGGAGATATTCACGACCCACCTGGACACATTCCTGTGTGATCTGGTAGGGGGTTTGGACTGAATGATCTTTTGAGGTACCTTCCAACTCCTAACATTCTGTGACTCTGTGGTATTTTTAGAATCCATCACAATACTCATGCTAATCATGTTAAATCTATTAAACAAGAGAAATTCTGCAGCATACATTCCCTTCATAACATACAAGGCTGGTTAAGCCCACGCAGGAAGCATTACAGTCTCCACCAGGTTCTCTTGCACTTCGAGTGCATTTCTCAGGGCAGAATCAATGATGCTTTCAACTCCAGCATTCTCTGGCTACTTGGGATTGACAAGAAATTTAGAAGAAAAGGTCATGAGACCTGTTGGACAAAAGATAAATGAGTAACTCTTCTTTGCATCAAAGACAGAAATGCTGTATTTTGGGCATAAATTTGGAGAAAGAATAAAAATTTCATGAGGATTGATGGTTGTTTTATGATCCCAGAAGTGTGTTTCCTTTTGACATTGGTTATCTTTGTCTAGCTTTGAAACTAATAATGTGAAAGAATTCTATTCCTTTGTGGAGCATGTCCCATCTTCACATTTTTCTGAGCCTTTTTCTCTGTACTTTTTGAAAAGCTTGTTTTAAAAAAATAAGCAAATTGTTAAGAGCACTTTTTAGACCCTTAGAAGCTCTGTTTAAGGGCTTTGGTTCTTACTTTTACCCAGCTTTGATGTGATTATGTCTGCAAAAATGTTATATACTAAGGTCCTAGCTTCACTGAACATGAGTAACATCTTTTTGTCCACTTTACCTACAAAACCGAACAGATCTAGTTCAGCTGGGGTCTGCAAATCCAGCAAGAGTGCTGCAGTCTGCAATTATCAGGCAAAAAACCATTCTTTGATTCTCTACAAAAAGTAGTGAATGAAAAATTCCCTTCTCCCAGACATAGGCATATCAACTCTTGTCTCACACCACAGGACCATTAGCTGCTGTGGTTAGAGCAGGAAAACATTTTGCAGTCTTTGCCATGCTGTAATTACAGCTGCTGCTTGTTAGATACAATGTGCAAAGACATCAGTAAAATCTCAGGTCTGTAATATGTGCTTACATCTTGTACAAAGATGCTTTTAAGTAACTTGTAATAGTGGTTGTCTGTTTTTATTCTAGACACTATAAATAAATGCTTAGAGCATTTTTCTTTGCAACTTACTCTTTCCATATCTTCTACCTCTGCCCTTGATGGAGAAAATTAAGTTTATGCAAAATGTCTTTCATTTCTTATTTGTAGCTAGTGGTAAGAAAGTAGAACCTAGTGTTTTCCATTTAAATAAAGGCACCAAACTGAATAAATAATTGAATTTTAAAAGGAGACTTATCTAGGCATCAGATTTTAGTAATTTGTCTTTGCAGTGCTATTGTGTACATATTTCTTCTCTATGTGACAGTTGGTTAATCTCTTTTGACAGCTACTTAATTTTACAAGCTAAGATACAGGGCTGAGCATCTATTAGAAAGTATTTCTTGTGAGGCACTTGCCTAAGGCTAGTTTCTTATTTAAATGAAGAGCCTTCTAAAGCACAGCAGCTAAGTAAAAGTACCTGAGTGTGGTGTTTGAAATCCTATTCCTCTCTCTGTTACTAATCAGAGTATAGCACAGAAATGAGAATGAAATTGTGTATGGAAATGAGTGGTAGTGAGGGACTCTTGTTTTCCTCTATTTTCCTTTGAAGAGCAGCTAGCTAGACTTTGCTCTTTCCTCCTTTTGCTTTTATTATATATCTTCTCTTTTTTAGGGTGCTGTTATTTTAGCTATGTCCACATGCATTTAAAGTGTCAAGTATTTGCACTGTTCAAGCTGTTCTATCTGATCAGAGATCAGCTGCTGTGTAATCTTGGTTGAACATCTGAAGGAAAAGGGAGCCAAGAGCCCCTCCTCCCCTCTGCCTTGTATTGAGCAGGGATTAAAACAGAAGATAAAGTAATACTCAATATGCAAATATCACATATGTGAAGGGTGCAGCAGCTGAAGAACAGCACCCAAGCTTCTCTCAGCACCTCTCCATGCAGATATAGTTAGAGCCATTTAAATAAGAACTACTACATAAGCCAGAGAGATTTTGTATTCTGATGATGTTCTAAGCTCTCACTGTTGCAAGCATATTTAATGCTCAAAAGCAGTTAAATATGTGTTGATCCCTCTAAAAAAACCAAACAACACAACCCAAATCTCAAATAAAAAGATGGACTATGTTTTGTGACTTGGCATCTGTATTAAGTTCTCAGGTATCTGCATTGACTTTGAGACAACAAAAGATCTGAGGGGTTAAGAGACAATGTTGAACAGCTGACTAAGGGAGGAGAAGATGTGATACCTCTGAATCTCTTTTTGTGAAGGATTAATGACTAAAATGTTTAGAGGAAGAGACTACTTTTTGAAGCATCATGGATCTTTCTATGAATGCATCTCAGGTGTACAGAAAAACAGAAAATGGGCGTGGTGAAAAGATAGAATGGGCAAAGGAAAACGTCTGCTGTTCATAACTTACCTGCTAGAAGCAAAAAGAACAAATTCTTAAATTCTAAGCCTGTTTTTTAGAGTGGGCTTTTTTGGTTTATTTGTTTTTGCTTTCTGATAGGTGACAGGTAAAAAAACATCTTATTTCCTACCGAAACATTTTATTACCTTTCACTTTGCTTTCTAGAATCTTAAAATGACGAAGCAATTCCTAGTCCTGTCCTTCTGACATTTAAACCAAATTGAAGAAAATCTACAAGAAAAGGAAGCCACAAGGAGAAGGCTGTATGGATAACGTTGTATGAGCTGTGATATTACTTTGCATTGCATAGCCAAATGCAAATACTGCATTTAAATAAAAAGTGCTAAAGGGAGCCAGGAAGTCCAGAGAATAACTGAAAAAAAGGAAAGGGCAGATGGAGAAACAAACTCCACAGAGAATTTACAAGGTGGATTCACAGAATCACAGAATGTTAGGGGTTGGAAAGGACCTTGAAAGATCATCCAGTCTAACCTCCCTACCAGAGCAGGATCGTCTAGGGCAGGTCACACAGGAATGCATCCAGGCAGGTTTTGAATGTCTCCAGAGAAGGAAACTCCACAATCTCTCTGGGCAGCCTGTTCCAGGGCTCTGTCACTCTCACAATGAAACAGTTTTCCTTATGTTTACATGGAACCTTCTCTGCTTCAGCTTGCACCCATTGGCCCTTGTCCTATCATTGGACACCACCAAGCAGAGCCTGACTCTATCCTCCCAACACTGCCCTTCGTACCTTTATAAATGTGAATGAGGTCACTCTGCAGTTTCCTCCAGGCTAAAGAGACCCAGCTCCCTCAGCCTTTCCTCAGAAAGGAGAAGTTCCACTCCCTTCAGCTTCTTTTTGGCTCTGTGCTGGACTTTATCAAGTGGTTTCTGAGGTCTTTCTTGAACTGAGAGGCTCAGAACTGGATATAACATTCCAGGTGCGGCCTCATCAGGGCAGAATAAAGGAACAGGAGAGCCTCTCTCAGTCTACTAACCACATCCCTTCTAATTCACCCTAGGATGCCGCTGGCCTTCTTGGCCAGAAGAGCACATTGTTGGCTCCTGGTCATCCTATTGTCCACCATAATTTCTCTCAGCTTCCTAAAGCTTTATGCAAATTTGACTCAAGCCTGTGGTTAAACCTTCACAGCTGTAAACCTTTACTTTCTCCTGTCACTGACAGGCTATTCCATCTGCCCATCAAAGAGAATTTAACTGCCAAAAGGAGTCACAGGAAAGAAGAGAAGATACTGCAAAAACAGGTAGCAGAAGAGGTATTAACACTATGAGGAAGCACAGAAAAGGCAGATGATGCAAAAGTATCAGCAGAAGTAGAGAGGAATGGAGAAATGGCAACCAGGATAAGAGCAGATCAGTAAACAGTTTGTTTCCTTCACATTTTGGCGAGTGTGCAGTGATACCAGCTTTTACAATATGTCTTTGCAAGGTTTTGTTTTAGGAGCTCTCATGCTGGAGATGTTGTGGTCTTTTCTGCTAATCTGTGATAGCAGCAGTTTCAGAACAAGGAACAGAAAGTGTTTCTAACAGTGCAGTGTTTCTCCAGATGAACTGCTAGTTTATAGAGTGATGTCTGTGCATTTGTTGGCTAGTGCCTGATATTTTTAGCAGAAATTATTATGGATATATCAAACACCTCAAATTTGATCATTTAAAACCAATCAATCCCTGAGGAGATATCATGGAGTCCAACCTCCCTGCCAAAGCAGGATGACCTAGGGCAGACCACACAGGAACACATCTACTTGGCACTTTCTGGCATGGCACTAACTTGTTTTCCACTTTCAAACTCTAGGTACAGCTAATTAAACACACCTGCAGTAATACAACTCCTAAATATTTTGCCATTCAAGATGAAACCCCCGGTAATAAACTAATGCTCATGCCCTGCAGGCATTGCTTTCTCTATTAAGGAAATAGCCACAAACACCCTTCTCAAAGAAATGTTTTAGGAGCTCTGCAGCTTACAGCTTGCTCACCAAATGGACATTGTGTACGGGGAAGAATGGTTGCAGAAAGGAAATTACTTGTTTCACTGAGATCAGAAATGTTCACGCACCCAGTTCCTGTTCTCAAGGAGCAGCTGAGTACTCCTAGCCCAGATATCATTGAAGTAATTCACTTTCCTAAAAAGGACCAGCAGTACAGAAGTATAAGAGCCATTTAAAGCACTGTTTAGCTCAGCAGGTAATTTACTGATTAATCATTGAACACTTAAATGTGCACTTTCAGGGTTAGATGAAGGATGTGGACCTAGAATCATAGACTCAGTCAGGGCTGGAAGGGACTACAAGGATCATCTAGTTCCAACCCCCCTGCCATAGGCAGGGACGCCCTACCTTAGATCAGGCTAGCCAGAGCCCCATCCAGCCTGACCTTAAACACATCCAGGAATGGGGCCTTAGCCACCTCCATGGGCAACCCATTCCAGGCTCTCTCCACTCTCATGATGAAGAACTTCCTCCTCACATCCAGCCTGAACCTACCCATCTCCAGCTTTGCTCCATTCTCTGATGGAGCAGGCCTAGAGGCTCTCCATTCTCTCCACCTGATGGAGCAGGCCTAGAGGAATGCCACAAAAACGATCAGGGGGCTGGAATACCTCTGTCACGAGGATAGGCTAAGGGAGATGGAATTCATCCTGGAGAAGTGAAGGCTCTGGGAAGACCTAGCAGCAGCCTTCCAGTACCTAAAGGGAGCCTACTATAGGGCTGTGGAGTTTTGTTTCACTTTTCTCACTTTAAATTGTAGGCTGTATATTATGACAAATAAATAAGAAGGTAACACCTCTTAGTGTTGCCTTAGGCTGATTGCATTTCAGTTGTTTTGCATAAGCCTGACTTTCTCCTTATTCAATGTAAAACAAAGTTTGTATTCCTAAAAGAAAACTTAGAACCGTGGGAGGTATTCAGCAGTTGATGAGTAGCGAACAACTTTTCACAAGTTACTGGCTGTAGCGTGAAGTGGTTTGAGATTTCATTGAACTCCATACCGTTGTTTATTGTCAAAATAAATGATGTAATCATCTGGTTAAATGACACAAGGTGCAAATTCGAGTTTGACTGTGTTTTGCAGTGAGTGATTGGAAAAATTCATTTCCTTCTAATTGACTCATGCAGTTAGGTGATGGTCTGTCAAAACCACTGGGCTATAAAAATGATTCATTAACATGCAGAGTTCTGTCAAATGTAACTTAGTGAACTGCGTTGCCAAATGCTTTCATTTTGGGCTCTCGGGGTCTGCCCTGTGTGAGAGATATTTGCTACATTCCACCTGACTGGAAAGAAGCAACATCTGATGAGCCTTTTTTCCTTCTGGCCTTGAATACAGGGCCCAAAGAGTTGTGATAAACTGAGTTCAATCCATCTAGTGGCTGGTCACAAGCAGTGTCCCCCAGGGCTCGGCATTAGGGCCAGTTGTTCATGTCTCTGTTAACAGTTTGGATGAGGGGAGCGAGGGCACCATGAGCAAGTTTGCAGATGTCACTAAATTCAGCAGGAGTTTTGATCTGCTTGAGGGCAGGAAAGCATTGCAGAGAGATCTGGACAGGCAAAATAGATGAGCTGGGGTCATAACAATGAGGTTTAACAAGACCAAACACTGAGTCCTGCACTTGGGTCACAGCAGCCCCAAATGATGCTCCAGACCTGGGGCAGAGCATTTGAAAAGCAGCCTGGTGGAAAAGAATCTGAGGGTGCTGATGGACAGCCAGCTGAACGTGAGCCAGCAGAGTACTCAGGTGGCCAAGAAGACCAATAGCATCCTGGCATGGGTCAAAACCAGTGTCCAGCAGGAGTAGGGAAGTTGTCTTGTCCCTGTACTCTGCACTGGTGAGTCCACAGCTTCAGCACTGGTTTCAGTTCTGTGCGCCACAAGATAGGAAGAACATTGAGGTGCAGCTGAGGGAGCTGGGGTTGTTGAGTCTAGAGAAGAGAAGACTGAGGAGAGATCTTACTGCTCTCTGCGACTGCCTGAAAGGAGGTTGGAGTGAGGCTGGCATTAGTCAGGTAACCAGCAATAGGATGAGAGGGAATGGGTTTTAATTGTGCCAGAGGAGGTATAGAATAGACAATAGGAAAAAAATTCTTTACTGAGAGAGTGGTGAGGAATTGGAACAGGCTGCCCAGGGAGATGGTGGAGCCACCATCCCTGTAGGCATTCAAGAAGCTGTAGATGTGGTGCTTCAAAATATAGTTTAGTGCTCATGGTAGTTGGGTCACAGTTGGACTCAATGATCTTAAAGGCCTTTTGCAATCCTAATGATTCTATCATTCCATGAATACTTTCATGTCTTCTAATTTCTTCCTCCTTTTGGCTGAATTTACACAGAGGGTGTTATGACTAGAGTATTGGTGATGGTTGTTGGGTTTTGTTCCTTTATTGAGTGGAATTTTACAAATCTGTATTGTTCAGTTAGGTTTTTTTTTTTTTTCCCCCTGATTTTATCATGACTGTGAATAACTAAGAGCAGAATGTCAGACTACATTTCCACTTAAAACACATGCCCAGTAATCATGCTAACCTCAGATGATAAGAAAGATTAATTACTGTACTCATCCTGGCTAGTGCTGGAGATTCTGCTAGAAGGAACAGCAAAATAAAGTGCAGTTAATTGCTCTCTAGATGTTCTTCTGCTAGCTCTCTTGCTTCTTTTAGTACTTTGCAGTATTACTTTTTCTGAAGCTTTTATGAACTCTTGTGAGTATTTAAGCACTTTTGAAAAATTACTTAAGAAATATCTGCAGCAC
Source organism: Tricholaema leucomelas (assembly GCA_013400475.1). Lineage (NCBI taxonomy): Eukaryota > Metazoa > Chordata > Aves > Piciformes > Lybiidae > Tricholaema lacrymosa > Tricholaema leucomelas. The sequence goes on along the minus strand of WAAF01013760.1, from coordinate 840,045 downwards.
TCAAATCCATTAGAGTCTTTTCTTCTCCTAGATCATGTGAGAATAATAAATCACATAGGAAACAAAATGAACTTCTACCAGTGTTTTTCCTCTGCAGTAGATGTGCATTCTTGCATGTGGCAATGGTTTGGTACAGTTTTACCTGGAAATTTAAATCCATAAGCAAAAGCTAATATTGATAACATATACAGTGATTTATCTGGAGAGTAAAATAGGTACAAAACATGCCCAGGAGTTTGTAATATTGTCTGACTACATTTTCCCCCTTTTTATTAATATGTAAACTAAGCACATCACACACTGATTCTACATGGTGCCTGGTGGCTACACCTGGTGCACTTGAAAATAGCATTTCACAGATTAAAGGATCGTGGAACATTAGGGGTTGGAAGGGACCCAAGGAGATCACTGAGTCCAACCCCCCCTTGCCAGAGCAGGACAATACTATCTAATGCAGATCACAGAGGAACACATTCAGACAGGCCTTGAAAGTCGTCAGAGAAGGAGAATCCACGACCTCCCTGGGGAGCCTAATCCAGTGCTCTGTGACCCTAACAGTAAAGAAGTTCCCCCTTGTGTTGAGGCAGGACCTCTTTTGCTGCAACTTACACCCATCGCTCCTTGTCCTATCACAGGGAGCAAGTGAGCAGAGCCTGTCCCCCCCGGCTCCTGGCCAGCCTTCAGATACACCAGGACCCCCAGGTCCCTCTCCACAGGACTGCTTTCCAGCAGATCACCTCCCAGCCTGTACTGGTGCAGTTTATTATTCCTCCCCAGATGCAGGACTTTGCACTGGTCCTTGTTGAACTTCATCTGGTTCCTCTGTGCCCAGCTCTCCAGTCTGCCCAGGTCTCTCTGGATGGCCATGCAGCCTTCAGCTGTATCAGCCAAGCCTCCCAGCTTGGTGTTGTCAGCAAACTTGCTGAGCAGACACTCTCTGCCCTCATCAATGTCATTGGTGAAGATGTTATTCAGGACTGGTCCCAGCACTGATCCCTGACCACTAGTCACAGCTCTCCAGCTGGACCTGGCACCATTGATCACCACCCTCTGAACTCTGTCTTGCAGCCAGTTCCTAGCCCACCTTACTGTATGCTCTTCCATCCCACACTTCCTCAGCTTGCTCACTAAAATGTCATGGGAGATGGTGTCAAAGGCCTTGCTAAGGTCAAGCTAGACTACATCTACCGGTTTCCCTGAATCTACCCATTTGGCTATGGCATCATAAAATACTATCAAGTTAGTTAAGTATGACTTCCCCTTGGTAAATCCATGTTGACTACTCCTGAAAACCTTCTGTGGCCTCCTCGCCACAATGCCCTGGTTCAATAATGGCAGCACGTGGTCATCAGCATGCAAACACCAATGTGGTGGACAGCAAAATGGCGTTTATTAACGTGTAGCATGGGATTATATAGGATAGGTAGCAACATCACTTCCTTCTGCTTGCATCACAGACAGGAAGCTAAGTATAACAAAGGAATCATAGAGAAACCATAGAGAAGTCATACAGAACACAGAGAGGGGCCCTATCTTTCCGTAACATCACGCCATCTTCAGATCGCCAGACCCTATCTGCAACACCTTCTTCTCTTTCAAGTGCCTTGAGATGCCCTCCAGCAGGAACCACTCCATCATTTTTCCAGGGCTGGAGGTGAGACTGACTGGTCTGTAGTTTCCTGGAACCTCTTTCTTGCCCTTTTTGAAGACCTACTCTTCTAACGAATGAGGCTGTCAGGTTTAGTAGAAACCGGTTAGAAATGGTGCAGGAAACACTAAGTAGTGGTCTGGTTAGCAGTTCAAAGCTGACCACTAGCCCATGCAGAAGTGCCAAGTTGAATGTACTGCTTGCCCCAGCAACGTTGGTAGGAGTGCAGAGTGACAGCTAACTGAGAGCATCTGTGTGACAAACACTTCTTAGCGTGCAGTTGCCCCAGCACTGTGCAACAAAACTCTGCCTCTCAGCTGGCAATGACAGTGGGAAGGTCACTAAAGTGGACTGAGGTCACTAAAACATATAGATGTTTTAGTGACCTTAGTGAAGTTCTCAAGGTGGTAGGTAGGTGGTAGATAGTTCTTTGCATTGCTCTCCCTTGTCTTGGGTCTGATATTCATACTTCTTGCATTTCTTGGTATTAACATGACTCAGTTTCTGAAGTAATACTGTTGGAGCCCTTTGATCTTCATCCAGATATTTCGATTCATGAAGGCATAGACTACTATCATTTATTAATTATTATTATAGAATGGCAGATGAGACCATAATTATGGCCTCATTATGCTGGGCAGTGATTCAGCACAAAACCAGAATGTTCTTCTGCCAAATAGTTTTATGGTTTTTGCTCTTTTATAGAAGGGAGCTAGAGGCAGGGCACGAAGATACATCTTTTCCAATGTCACATGGGAAGACTCTGACAGAATCTGCAATTTAAGACCTTATTAATCTTAGTCTGCTGCCTTAACCAGAACAACATTTTCTTTCCTTGCAGCAGTTAATGTTATTTACTTAGTGTAGCTGAGCTTTCTCCCTTGGTTAGTAAGAAACACTATTAAACACTGCTAGAATAATGCCATAAATCTAAAACAATTAACGGAGTATTCACCAGGGCAAAGACTTTGTGGTTTTAATATTTAGAGGATGTAAAGATTATTTATTTTTGCCTTAAAACAAAAAGAAAAGTGTGTGCACATTATGTGCAAATATTTGATTTGCATGTGTTTTGCCTTTCCCCTAAAGGAATGAATCAATTACTCCTCTCAAACAGTGCATGACATACTGGAATAAACATTAGGGGAAAAAAACTAACAAAAAAGCCAAAATTAAAGGAGGTAGTTACGGTAAAAACAAAACAAGAGCCCTCTGTGAATTCAGGAAATCCGAAGTTAGACTGTAACCTGTGAAGAAGAAAATTGCAACAGAAATTTTCTGCATTAGAAATGGTGCTGCTCTGCAAGCAAGGTTTATGTAGATCTTTCTACTCCATTAGGATTCATTCACCTTTAAAGTTATGGGATTCCCTAAAATCCTCCCATAGGTATCTGAAAAAAACAGTGCTGTGCCAGTGCAGGGGGAGAAAAAGAAATCTAAGCAAAATATTACAGGGTTTTGTTAGTTTAATTTATTTGTATAGAAGGAGAAAGAGGACATAAATGCTATTTCTCGGGCTTTGTATTTACTGTATTCTGTAGGGCCTGTTTTGCAGAGACTTGAACCATGTAAACACATGTCCTTATAAATTCAAATCCAGCACTCTACTCTGTAAGGTAAGAGTGGATTCTGGAATCCAGTAATGCTCAGTGGCCCAGCATGACCTGGACTCAAGTTGCAAGGCTTTGCTACCAAAGAGTTTGTGGATATGTGGCATTAGGCTAGAAGAACTGTAAGTGTGAAGAGCCATGGCTGAAAAGAGCCTGGGATATGAGAGAGGAATACAAATTGGTACCACAGTGTCCCCATGATTGTCAACCTGTAGGAGACACTTTCCAGTGTAGGGATTTTGTGTTCATCTGGGAGTGCTTTGTGAATCAAGACCAACTTAGCATGGGAAAATATCATACGTGTGCTTTCAGCGTACAACTTTTTCATGTGGGGCTATTAACAGGTATTATCTTACCCTGAAAACTCAGCTCTTGTAGTCAATATAGTATCAAGATACTAAATTCAATACACCAGTTTGATGCATTTCTCTGTATCTGCATTTGTAGGTTTATAAATGCCTTCTGGCTCTTGGTTTCTGTAAATGTTCTTCCTCAAAAGAAGGAATCTTCCTAATTTCATTTTTTTGCCTGTAGTGTTTAAAGCCTGTTTTCTATTCCATGTTTTTCTCCATCTTCTCTGCTTGTCACTCTCCTGACAACTGGATTCTTGTGCTGTAGAGGGATGTCTGCACTTGCAGGACGAATCCACAACATTATCAAAGAGCACCTTACTGTAGTAAACCAAGGCATCAAGGAACACATCTGGAATGGAAGTTTGGAGAGGGGAAATCTGTTGTATCTAATGCAACTAAGACAAAACATGAATTCCAGGGTAGGTTTCTCAGAGCAGTGGTACAGAGTCCTTTCCATCATCCCCTGATATTTCTTTGGAGGACTCTTCCTGAATAATCTGTAATAGTCCACTAATACTGTGGTTTAAAGTGAATCAGGCAGTGATGACAGAGGAATTTCTTGAAGGAAACTATGACTGCCTAAGCAAAAAATAGATTCTCAGTCAGAACACAAAGACCTTTGATAGCTTTTCTGTTGCTTTATTTCCTGATTTGTGAACAAGGTTTGTTTGCCTTTAACAAATAGATGATTAAGGTAAAGCATAGTAGAGGCTTACAAAATAATGAATGAATTAATAGAAAGGACAATGACTCCTTCATAAAAACTGATACAGAGTCACAGTTTAAAATTTTCAGGCATTTAGTAAAACAAAACAAATGAAATACTTCATGCAGTACTTCATGTCAAACTTCCAGATTAAGTTCTGTAGAATGTAGTTGCAGAACTTGCTGCCATGGAACATGGTACATGACAGAATTTCAGTGCTAGCTGCAGTTTGGTTGGACACACCAGCAGTGTGCCCAGGTGGCCAAGAGACCCAATGGCATCCTGGCCTGGATGAAGGAGGTTATTCTTCTCCTGTACTCGACACTGGTCAGGCCACACCTTGAGTACTGTGTCCAGTTCTGGGCCCTTCAATTCAAGAGAGATGTTGAGGTGCTGGAACATGTCCAGAGAAGGGCAATGAAGCTGGTGAAAGGCCTGGAACACAAACCCTATGAGGAGAGGCTGAGGGAGTTGGGGTTGTTTAGCCTGGAGTAGAGGAGGCTTAGGGGTGACATCATTGCTGTCTACAACTACCTGAAGGGAGGTTGTAGCTGGGTGGGGGTTGGTCTCCTCTCCTAGGCAACCAGCAATAGGACAAGGGGCACAGTCTTAAGTTATGCCAGAGGAGGTCTAGGCTGGATGTTAAGAGGAAGTTCTTGCCATAGAGAGTGATTTGCCATTGGAATGGGCTGCCCAGGGAGGTGGTGGATTCGCCATCCCTGGAGGTATTCAAGAAAAGCCTGGATGAGGCACTCAGTGCCATGGTCTAGATGACTGGATAGATCTTTGTCTAAGTGTCTGAAATAAAAGGATATATATGAAGCAATGAAAGTAAGCAGCAGATGAGGTGAGAGTACTCAATTAGTGGGATATTTTTTCTCTTTTGGTTTGGGGTTATTCATAAGGCAGAATTGAATCTTTCTGTGGGAAAGACATTTAAAGTGTTCTCTTGGAAGAGCTTAGGTTTGGGGTTTTTTTAAGTTCCTTGATGGGAAAGCCACTTGTTGGGGAGCACACTGTTGTGCAGACACTGCTACCTTTCCAGTGCCAGTCTGTTCGACCATGTCAGAGATTGAGACAAACAACACATCCCAACATCTCAGAAAAACTTGTTTTGAGCTAAATTCCTGAGAAATGCTAAGCAGGCATCCTGCTTACACTCACCACCCCAAAAATCCCCTTGCATGAGCTCAGAACCCCAAGAGTTCCCTAATATGCAATGGCTGGACAAGAGACCAACCAGGGGAACCCAGAGTGAGCTTGTGGATGCTGTCTTGAGATGACCGGCAAGCTGCTCAGCTTGCATGAACTAAAAGACCACTATTCTGGACCACCATGTCTGCAACTAGGCTGCCTATTTCTAAGTGGGGCAAAGCCATTTTGTGTCTAAACCTTTCCAATTTTCTGATTTTCCTGAATTATTAAATTGCCTATAAGTATCCCTGTGATGAACAAATTAGAAGCCAAAATTAACTAATTTGTATATGGTTGTGGACAGGGCCTTCTGGAAATAAAAACAACTACCTGTTTTATAATTCCTGCCTTGCTAACTGCCCCAACTAAATCACAGTCTTCCTTTTGGCAGGCAGTCTCTTGACTTGGATACAGGTCCCTCATGAAGTTAGTCTGCAAATCTGAAAGAAATGAAAAGTAGTATATTTTAAATGCTAAAGCTAGAGAATATCTGCCTAGTTCCAATTCAGTGTTATAACTGAATGTAATTATTTTTAGCACCTGTTTGATGTGCTATAGCTTAGATTAAATGGCTCTGATACCACCATAAGCAGAATCCTACTAATAAACAAAGGATATTTTTATTTCTCTATTAAAAACATTGGATGTTTTAATGCAATGCTGAATTACTTTGCCTATATACAAGAATTTCATACAGGAAGGACAGCACCAGAACAAGAGAACACAGCCTCAAGCTATGCCAGGGGAAATTTGGGCTTGAGGTGAGGAGAAAGTTCTTCACTGAGAGAGTCACTGGCTACTGGAATGGGCTGCCCAGGGAGGTGGTGGAGTCACCGTCCCTGGAGCTGTTCAAGGCAGGATTGGACATGGCACTTGGTGCCATGGTCTAGCCTTGAGCTCTGTGGTAATGGCTTGGACTTGATGATCTGTGAGGTCTCTTCCAACCTTGGTGGTGATACTGTAAGACAGGAATTAGATTTAGAGTGGACATGAGGAGGAAGTTCTTTACAATAAAAAGTAGTAAAATACTGGAACAAGTTGCCCAGGGATGCGATTGAGGCCCCATCCCTGGTGACGTTAAAGATCAGACTGTGTGGCTCTGAGCAGCCTGATCTAGTTGGAGGTGTCTCTGCTCAGTGCAGGGGGTTTGAACAAGTTGCCTTTTGAGGGTGCCTTCCAACCCAATGAAATCTGTGAATTTTGTCCTACAACACCCAGACTTGTAATCTTTCCTTTGCTGAAACTGCCAATCACTGAAGTCAGTGCAAGTTTTCATCTGGGTAAGTGCTGCAGATTCCAGTGCATAATTATTAATGTATTCCAAAATAACTGTCATTATAGCTCCATTATGGAAAAACTGCTCTGTGACTCTGATTCTAATCCAAAGATAAGGTAAATTAGGCATGAGGTCAATGAAGTTATGGGTACATAAAATACGGGAATAAAGCTTGCCCTACCATCTCTAAGCAGAAGAGACTCAACCTGGAAATGACCACTCTTATGACTCAGTTGTGGTAGTACATGTAAAATGAAAGGAAAGCATTAATTACCACTACCTAATGTCACTTTGATCCTGATTTATAGACCACTCTCAGGTCTGTAATTTACCTTAGGTCACAATGTAGTGAATTAGGTCCTTGGAGAAGTTAGAAACACACACACAGCGTAACTGTAATCTTTCCAACTATGTCTTGCACTCTGAAAGTTTGAGAAAGTAATGCTTGGATTTCACATCCTCTTGGACTATGTGGATCAAAAATTAATGGAAGGAATTCTACAAAATCCCTCAGTCACTCTGGAAACATCAGTCATTGTTTCTGTGGAAGCTGTGACTGGATAGGTTTAGTCCGGATATTAGGAAAAAAAACTTCACAGAAAAGAGTGGCCAGGCATTGGAATGGATTGCCCAGGGAGGTGGTTGAGTCACCAAGCCTGGGTGTGTTTTAAAGTTGTTTGGATGTGGTGCTTAGGGATATGGTTTAGGGTGAACCTTGTAAAGTCGGCTTGTCGCTTGGACTTGGTGATCCTGAGGGTCTTTTCCAATCTGGGTGTTTCTTTGATTCTGTGAATCATTTGAAATTAGAGGAAATTTAGCCTGGATGTTAGGAACAAGTTCTTTAGCATGAGGGTGGTGAACACTGCAACAGGTTGCCTATGGAGGTAGTTGAGGCCCCATCCCTGGAGATACTCAAGTTGGGGCTGACAAGGCCCTTGAGTGGAGGATGTCCCTGCTGACTGCAGTGGAGTTGGACTAGATGACTTTTGGAGGTCACTTCCAACACAAACCGTTATATGATTCTTTGATTACCAGCTACAAGAAGCATGTATTTAATAGTTATTTAATAAGGTAGTAAGGTTGCCTTCTGTACTTGCTCCACTGTGTAGTCTCGCTCTTCAAGTTAAAAACTTACAGTCAGATGTCTGACTACTTCATTACTACAATGAGCAAGGCTTGTTCTATGGCAGCAGGTGGCAAATTACCTTTTAACAACCTTTCCTGCTGAAACAAAGTAATTAGTTCTGTGCCTTTTGGGAAGATTCTGTTTTAAGTCGCTACTTTCCCTGCTGCCTTTGTTACTTTCCGAAGTTTTAGCCAGCTGTAATCTGTGATTGCCAGACTGCAGGCAGCCACTTGTTTAAACACCGAGAATGTCATACTTCTGAAGTAGATAGTCATTAAAATGCATTTGTCTATCCAAATTTTGTTCTCTATAGGATATAAATAGACATTACAGTTGAATTTAAGGCTAATGCTTGTTGCTCACAACAATCTCCCCTTATTCCAAAATCACATTTTTCCTCTAATGTATTTAAGAATTTAAAACCAAGAAATATATCTCTACAGGTCTTGTTTATTCAAAACCTTATTTGCAAGAAGCAGTCACACCTGATAGAAATGGAGATGAAGAATGAACATGTGTTGTATTTTAATTGAAAAAAAATCACTATTTTTTGATGCTATATATAATAAAATATATAAATTATAGACACATACATAATTTTATCTAAGAAGCAAAAAAACTCCACATTTCTCTAGCCAAAAAGCATTGCTTGCTAAAATAAAGGAGGAGAAAATCTGAGGTGTATGAGTTACTATCTCTTTACTCCGATCTAAGCCCTGTTGCAGTGAAACTCTCAGATATGTAACTAGAAATTTAACCCTCAGAGCACCATCATCCAAGGAATGAGAGCTTAGCAGAGCTGAGCTATTAAAACAGTGGAGCTGTGCTCTATGTATTGCGAGTGATGAAATATAGATAGCTTTCAAAATATGAAAACAGTTTCTGGTATGAAAGAAAGCTGCATTTTTGGCAGAAAAATTGCCAGCAAAAATCAATGAAGAATTATTTTATTGAACCATAGTTGACATGGGTGCTGTTGAAACAGTATTTGTGTTATGTACTGCTGACCTCTATTGGCTTATTTCTACTACGTGCTGGTGCTCTGGTGTGCTAGTTTGAAGCTAGCTAGAATGTTTAGGTGAGAACTAGATTACAGGCTGTGAAAGGGAAACAGCAGTGATGTCTACTTCACTCACAGGCTTGCTGAGATGTATAAGAACAAGAGTAAAAACATAGATAAGGCATTCAGGCACTGCCTGGGTTCTGGGCTGCATTTCATTCTAACCTTACCTACCGTCTCTCTGATTAATCCACTTGCTTCCTAACCCCCCTGGCTGACCCTCTGTTCTTCCTTGGGGCACAAGGCAACGTCTGGGTAAGGTAGAGTTGGGGGAGAAGGTGAAGTGCCGTTTGGGAGCCCCTCCTGGGGACTCAGGTTGCTGGGAGGGCTGTTGTGTTTCTTTATTACCTTTTACCCTGTATATTGCTGTATATAACTATGTACTGTAAATATCTGCTTGTGTATTGGGCTAAGCTGTAAATATAAGCTCCATTCAGTTTCCAGAGCCAGCTGAGCTTAGTCTGGGTGATTTCTAAAGTGTGTGTGTGGGGGGGGGGGGTAGGGTAACACCCAAACCACCACATCTGGGATTTATCAACATACAGTTTTGAACTTAGGAAATTTTGTAGCAGGATGACACAAACTTGAGCTTCTCTGGTAACTGTCACACAAGGGTACACCCATTAAGTTATTTTCCAATCTCAAGTAAATCAATGGAAAAGCCATTATGTAGAAACAGTGATTTGATAGAGACCACCCCTGTCTATGAATTTACATATGTGCTTAAATTGTTTTACCAAGCTGCAGTCCAAGACATACTACACTATAAAAATAAGTGCTGCAGTTGCAATTTTCCTTTGCTTCTGTTTGTGAAAAACTACTTTTGTTTTAGAAAGATAATTTGCTGAGTCATCAGACTGTGACGTAGCCAAATTGATTTTGAAGCCTTAACATAAAATTTAAATTGGAGAAGATATTTAAATGTGCAAAATACTCTATTGATTCCCTCGTAGAACTCAATGCCATAATGGTATTTTCTGAGCATTTGTTCTGGTGAGTTTTTTTTCTTGCATCATGTTTATGCACTTGTGTGCAAATTTCAGAATTTGATTTGTGTTTGTGGTATCACTGTCTCGGAAAAGTTCTTAATCTAAAGTCACCTGCACTGACAAGTGCAGATTCTAGCTCATACTGAACCCCCAAACCACTGTTTTTTTGTCTTTAAGAAGTGGAGGCTGTAATGGAGGGACATGGACTTTGTGGAGCAGATCCAGAGGAAGCCATGAAAATGATCAAGGAGCTGGAACAGCTCTGCTGTGAGGACAGGCTGAGGGAGCTGGGGTTGTTCAGCTTGGAGAAGAGAAAGCTCCAGGGATAACTAACAATGACTTTCCAGGACCTGAAGGTCTGCAAAGGGACTGTAAGATCATGATGACTCTTCACTGAACCTTCTATAATCCACTTGCACAAAGTGGATCTGAGAAGCCAGCTTCAGTGGTTACAGTAGACTCTAAATTTCAGAGAGTCAGGTCCAAAATAGCTTGGGATTTTTTTCCTTTAATTCACTCCAGGGGAACATAGGAAATAGCAGTGAGAACAAATAATAAGGCTCTGGAAACACTTAGGGAATGGCATATCCCTCTGGGTGAGTTAAATGACACATGCACAAAAAGATTTTTCTTATTCTGTCTTACAGCTGCTAGAGAAAGGCCAGCAAGTTTCTAAACCATTGGGATTCCTTCAGATCTAAAAGTACCCCATTGTAATACAGTCCTAAAACGAGCAAGGCCATCTTTTTGCAAAAGAGACAGGAAACTTCTCTTTTGGCTGTTCCCTACTGAAAGTTTTGCTGGGGAAAACATTGCGAAGGTCAACTCCTTTAAAACCAACACTTGTTAGATGAAGTCTGTTTCTAGAGAAATGTTTCATAGGTCTTGGTTCTACAGCAAGAGTGCTTACTAAGCCGAAAGTATCCCACTGCAGCAAGCTGGATTTAACTGCATGAAAATTCTTTATGGCCTATGATTATTAGTGTTCTTGCTATATACTGAAGGCTTGTCCAGCTGAGTACTCTTAGCCTGTGAAACCCTTATGAAGGTATCATGGTTTAACCCCAGGTGGCAACTAAGCCCCACGCAGCTGCTTGCTCACTCCCCGCTGGTGGCATGGGGAAGAGAAAGAAGTCAGAAAGTCAAAAATAAGAGAACTCCTGGATTAAGAAGATTTAAGTGAAGCGAAAGATGAATGCACAAGCAGAGTAAAACATGGAATTCGTTCACCCCTGCTCATGGAAGACAGATACCATACATTTTAATATCCCCCACTTCATTATTCCCCCAGCTTCATATGCTGAGCATGACATCATATGTTATGGAATATCCCTTTGGTCAGCTGTGTCCTCTCCCAGCTTCTTGTGCAACTGCAATCTGCTTGCTGACAGTGTGAGACATAGAAGTGACTGTTACTCTGAAGTGCTGCTGAGCAATCACTAAAGCATCCCTGAGTTACCAGCACTTTTCCAAGCACAGATACAAAATGTATCCCGTACTAGCTCCTGTGAAGAAAATTAACATCAATGCCAGCACATTGGGCTATTTTCAGTCAAGTCTAAGGTTTAGGATTTGGACATGGTGCCCAGGGTAATGAGGTAGCAGAGATCAGATTTGCTGAAGGTGAGGTGATGTAGGACTAAGGGCTGGGCAAACAAAACATGCATGCTGTGAATAGAATCAGGCAGGAAGTGTAGAGACAGCTTTGAACAAGGGAGAGGACAACACTGAATGAGACGAAAGAGACTGACGTGAACATCAGGAATAAAAAAACTGAGCAGTTCTGACTGTATCTGATGACTGAAATTTCTAAGTATTTCAAGAGGCCTGTTAAACCTTGCATTGATGGCAAGGAATCTTTATTTGCTGCATTATATCACTATGGATGTAGCTAACTATATATCTTTGTGATCAGGAATTCCAAAGAGTCCTGTTTAATCTTACCTTATTACATATTCCATGGCAGTGCTAGGCATATGCTAAGGATCTAAACACTGTCTTTTCTGAGTTGTTTGTTTGTTTTCACAGGGCAAGCATTTTATTACTAGACATAGTATTCTTGTCTTTTAAAAAGCATTTGAAAAAATGCAGGAGAAATTGAGTTTTGGGTTTTTTTTTGCCCTGGAAACATTATAAAATTAAAACAAGAAAAACCACTCTTCCATTTCCTTTTCTTATTTGAGTCATCAGCCTTGAAAAGTTGGAAATTAATAGAAAATGGAAGTCTGAAAGATTGTATTTTCAACTCTGGCTAGCTTATCTGACTCCCACAAGAATCTTACAAATGAGATTTCTCTGTGTGTCTGTGAGCATACAGTTTCACAATGATGATGTAAGTACTGCTGTGTTAGTTTCAAAATAAGATCAAAGCCAGTACTAAAAAAACTCTGCTTGGCTGGTCCAGGCCATTTTGCGGATGGGGAGAAATACTTTTTGAAAGGGCTCTGGCCAATGCTTACAGTATTTTGTGTAGAAAGGCAATAAGTGTGAAGCATCAGAGAACAATATGATGGTGTTAGATACAGTTTTAGAAAGCTCTAATTGCAGTTTCCCTTCAAGGTTGCATTCTTACTCAGTCGTATTCCAGAAGTTTAGAAAAAGCTATTGTGCATGGAGTCTCTGTGAAGTCCTTGACAGGAGTGTTTGATGTTTTAATCTTATAGACAGCAGTTAGTGAATTGTGTTAATTAGCACTACAGCTACCCTGCTTCAATGGTAGCAGGAATGTCTCTTAAGAAAAATGTCTTTTATAAGATACCTTGATTGCATTTAATGTGTAAGTTTATCCTCTTAAAATATTTATAATAAGGGGATTGTATAACTACTCAACTCGAGATAGGTTTGGAAAGAGGACCAAGCCGTGTGGTATGTGCCCTGAGTGATTAGCCCACTGGTGAAAGGACAGAAAGCTCTTTGCTTCTTCCTGCACAACTACCAGGAGAACTGTGATTCAAAGTAAAGAAGTATGAGAAGAGTCTGCTGAATTCTACAGGATTCATTTTTGTGCCCTAATAAAGTTCTAAGAGCAAGAGTCATAGCAATAAACTTGCATGAGGTTGAGAATTTAGAAATTCTGTCCCTCAGAAACTGAAGCAAAAATCCAAGTGTCAAGTAATGAAAGTCACCCTGTCCCAGATCGTCCCCATTGCTCAGTGAACCACTTACACACCCCTCTGTGGCAAGAGATTTGTAACTCCATACTAAGTGCTGAGAGTATCAGAATGAACATTGAGAGAAGATCTCAAGTTTGGGTTTGTTCATGGACTTCTTGTCATCTACTGCAAAGAGATTTCTATGTGAAATCAGAACCAATCTTAAACAAGCAGACTTAGGTAAATCTCTCTTTTGGGGAGAGCAGAGTGAAACACAGCGTTTCAGATAATTCAATGTGCTGAAAGCAGTGTAACATCGCGTGTCCTTCAGTGGATAATGCAGAGTGTAAAAGAAATTCGTTTGTCAGGTTCCCTGGGTGTTCAGGTTTTGCTTTTATCTCAAGAGGGCAGCAAAGAGCTTCCGTTTGAAACCTCTGCAGCAGGTAGCCGGCGATGATCTGGTTTGGCTGCCGTAACGCCTTTAAAATAACCACATGAAAGTATTCTTGGAGTGTTCCTTAGTTTTCTGACTTCAAATATCAAATACTGACTTCAAATAATCACAAAACTGTGACTTTAAATAATCACGAGGGTTTCGGGGGTGGCTTTAAGTTGGTCAGAATTTACAACTTGACTACAGACAAGGCTGTTAGCAGATTGGGACAATGCCTCCAAATTGCAACCCAAACTCAGTTATCAGTCTCAGTGCTTTCATGGAATTTAGGATATTAGAAACAGGGATTTTATTAAAGTTCAAGAAACTTAGTCATTGTCAAATTCACTGTCCCTGGAAGTGTTAAAAAGGAGGTTGGATGAGACACTTAGTGCCATGGTTTAGGTAGTTAGAAAGGTTGAGGTGATAGGTTGAACTCGATGATCCTAGAGGTCCAACCTGCTTAATTTCGTGATTCTGTGAAAGAGCAGTCTGGATGTGTACTCCACACAGACTTAGCAAACACTAAACAAAAATTCAGTCACTATGCTGCTTTTTGAAAGGAAGACCAGTTCTCTCATGCACAGATACTGCAGGAGGCAAATATGATGCTGGCAGAGCTGTAAAGTGAAGAAAGGCTATGTCGTGTCTGGAGGGCAAATCCATAAACATCCCCACATTAAAGAAAGAAGAGAAAGAAAATGGCTACTAATCCACTTTCCAGTGAATTGAGCAGAGCTGACTCCTTTGGAGCAGAGATGTAAAAACAGTAGCACATGACTGAATTCCAGACTTACAACATCTGAACTTTCTCTCATTCTGTTTATTATTCCCAGCTGCCTGGCTTAAGTCCAGTTTTTCGTCCCAAGTGATGTTAGTGGGAATTTTCTTGCTAGTTTTGCTGAGACTTGCATTTGAGACAAGCAGAAGTGTTCTTACTGAATTTCCTGTGTGCTCATCTACAGCTCTTCTGAAATGTACAATGTTCACAGCCACCTCTGATTGCCAGCTTGTGCATGTGTAGCTATCTCTGCCAGCCTGAGTGAACCACAAGGTTACACCAGTTGTGTTTTTCTCGTATTCCAGGAGCTAGAAAGGGCTGTATTTTTACTGTGGTGTGCCACTCGTACTCATTCTTCAGTATGGCTGGAACAGCCAAAGTGCTGCTCCTGACATTGTGCATTGACTAGACCTGACTTCAGTAACATCCCTCTTGAAAGCAGGAATTTATATCATTTTCTCAGTGAGATCTTCCCCACTGAGAGAGGGGATCAACAGGATATTACCTATTTGTAGAGATATCTGATAGGGTGATAAAGAAGGCAGAGTCAGAGCAAGAGGCAACGGGCACAAATACAAATGTAGGAAAATGCACTCATACATAATAACTCCTTTTATTGTTATTTAAACTGTTGGTGTGGATGAATACCTGGCACAGTTAACTTGTATGCTTGTAGAGTCCATTCTTGGAGCCACCACAACCTAGAGCAATGTGTTTCAGGTGATCCTGCCTTGAGCTGCAGAGTTGGATGGGAGGATATCTGGGAGGTCTCTGCCAACCTCAACTATTCTGTGATTCCTCATCCAGATCTTCTTCTTATAACCTGCTGAAAACAGTTAATAGTTATGCAAATCCCATCAAAGCTGCATGAAATATTTAAATCAAACAAACTAACCCCAAAGAAACAAAGCCAAAAAAAAACCCAAACCCAACACCCCCCCATACACATGAGTTTTAAATTAATAATCTCATCAAGTGAATCCAGTATTCAACAAAAGTGTAGTACATTATCTGTTTAAAAGATGATCTCCTTTTCCTGCTGTCGACTTGTATAAAGAACATTTTTTTTCAGTGTGTGCAAACTGGAGAAATTCCCTTTAAATATTTCATTTGATAATCTTCCTTCCATCATAAAGTTTCTTTGTCTTCAAATGTCATTTGAAAGTCCTGAGCCCAAATAAAATGTGAATCATAAGAGAAGTCTGTCAGAGATGGAAAGAAAATGTGCATGCTCTTCCTTATTCTATTTTATAAATGTTGTGACATTTTGGCTAAAATAAAGTATGGCTTCTGCTGAGCTGTGGAAGAGTAATGCCTGCATTTTTGCTGGCCTTAGCTGTCTATTCCTGAAATCAACACACCGATGGCAACCTCAGCTGCAATCAAAAGAAGTCTGACCAGTAGATAAGAGAAGTAATTCTGCTGCTTTAATCTGCTCTGGTAAGACCTCACCTTAAGTGCTGTGTCCCGGTTTTGGAGCCCTTAAGACAGGAAGGACATGGACCTGATGGAGTGGGTCTGAAGAGGGCCACAAAAGTGATCAGGAGGTTGGAATGGCTCTGCTATGAGAACAGGCTGAGGGAGCTGGGGTTCTTCAGCCCAGAAAAGAGAAGGCTCCAGGAAGACCTAATAGCAGCCTTCCAGTACCAGAAGAGGACCTCCAAGAAGGCTGCAGAGGGACTGTTTCCAAAAGCCTGTAGTGATAGGATGAGGGCCAATGGTTTGAAATTAGAGAAGACAGGATTTAGATTGGACGTTATGAACAAGTTTTTGATCATGAGGGTGCTGAAACACTGGAAAAGAACCAGAAGACTATGCTGCCATTCAGTGAAAGTTAGGCTAGAGCACAAGACACCTGTCTTGGTGGTGCTAAGCTTCTAGCCCTGAAGGCTTTCCTGGGGCCAAACCTTCCAGTGTTTGCTCATCCACTCAACTCCTGGACCCGCAATAGGAGGAAGAGAGCTAGGGTTAAACCAGTCTGGCAGGATGTATGCCCTATCAGGACACAGGGGATTTGGACTGGATGATCTTTCGAGGTCCTTTCCAACACCTAACATTCTG
Source organism: Tricholaema leucomelas (assembly GCA_013400475.1). Taxonomy (NCBI): domain Eukaryota; kingdom Metazoa; phylum Chordata; class Aves; order Piciformes; family Lybiidae; genus Tricholaema lacrymosa; species Tricholaema leucomelas. Next base: position 823,716 of record WAAF01013760.1, on the reverse strand, counting down.
TGATTCTGTGAGTGTCCAGAGAGGTGGTTGAGGCCACATCCCTGGAGATAATCAAGGTCAGGCTGGACAAGCCTCTGAGCAACCTAAACTAGTTGAGGATGTCCCTGTTGACTGCAAGGGGTTGGTCTAGAAGGAACCTAGTCCCTTCTAACTCAAACCATTCTATGATTCTATGAAATTCTTACATTGCTGTTACAGACTCAGTGCTGTTGTGTGAGAATTTTCCCAGTCATGAAACAATACAAAACCTGACAAAGAACAACAACAAACATCAACCCCCTCAAAAGCCCTGAAGCTACACTGAACATTCAAAGAGTATATGGCAGAAAGGAGCAAAACCAGCTCAGAAGCAGCTAGGCCATGCTGTTTCATAGAATCATAGAATGGTTTAGGTTGGAAGGGACCTCAAGGATCATCCAGCTCCAACCCCCTGCCACAGGCAGGGACACCTCCCACTAGAGCAGCTCGCCCAAGGCCTCATCCAGCCTGACCTTAAACACCTCCAGGGAGGAAGCATCCACAACCTCCCTGGGCA
>WAAF01013760.1:783125-822624 GCA_013400475.1 Tricholaema leucomelas | reverse complement strand
AATGCCTTACTCAGGTCTAGGTAGACGACGTCAGTTGCCCTTCCCCTGTCCATTGCAGCTGTGACTACATCATAAAAAGCTTTTTTTTTTTTGGCTTGTGTCTGAGAAAATCTTCAAGTGAACTCTTTAATAATGTAATCTCATTGATCTCTCTGAGATGCTGGGTCTATCATTTGCCAATATTGTCTAGCCTACATTACTTCCTTACTCTTGGCAGCAGCCTTTTGACTAATCGAAGGCTGTTTTCATATATTTTCATTAGTCATTTTATTTTTAGAATAAACTATCCTGATTGTTGTTGGTTTGGGATTCTCCCTGATCCTGCTGTTCATTGTTATTGCTGCCATGTGGACTCTGTCCAGTGCTTAACGTCTCTCTTGATCTGCAGGCATGCAATAGTCATACTTCTCCCAGCCAGCAGACAGATCGCTACAACAATTTAGAGCTGCAATTTGAAAACAGATGCAAATTTGTCAAAGCAGAGCTTTCTTAAGGGCTGCTCCATATCTGAGCCACCTTAATTTTGAGGCTTCTCAAGTCTTTAAGCTGGAAATCAGAGCCCAGCCCTTGAGGTGTTCGTTTGATAGGGAGGAAAATCTCCTGAGTCCCTAGGGTGTTAATGCACTGGATCAGTTACTGACTAATACTGAATTGTGAATATTTGCCTGTGTGGTGGGTTGACCCCAGCTGAATACCAGGCATCTGCCAAAGCTGCTTTAGCACTCAGCTGGTCAGGGGAGAGAAAATACAGTGAAAGACTCATGAGCTAAGAGCAGGGAGAGCTCACTCACCAATTCTCATCATGAGCAAAACAAACTTGGGGAAATTAGTTTAATTTATTAACAATCAAATCAGAATAGAATGATGAAAAATAAATCAAAGTCTTAAAAACATCTTCCTTCTTCCCCTTCCCAGGTTTAACTTCACTCCCAACTTTTCTACCTTCTCCCCCACCAGTGGCACAAGGGGACAGGGATTGTGGGTTGTGGTCAGTTCATCACATGTTGTTTCTGCTACTTCTTCCTCCTTGAGAGGGGGAATCCTCACACTCCTCACCTGCTCCAATATGGAGTCTCTCCCATGGCAGATAGGGAGTTCTTCCTATAGGCTGCAGCTCTTCATGAATTGCTCCAGCATGTGTCTCTCATGAGGTCACAGGTCCTGCCAGGATGAGGCCACATCACGGGCTTTCCAAGAGGTTACAGCCTTCTTCGTTCCTCTGCGGTTGCAGGGTGGATATCTGCTCCTCCACTAACCTCCATGGGCTGCAGGGGGACAGTTTGCTTCATCATCATCTTAACTACAGGTTATAGGGGAATTTCTGCCTCAGCACCTGGTGCACCTTCGGCCCTTCTTTATGATTGACCTTTGTGTCTGCAAAGTTGTTTGTCTCACATATTCTTGTCTTTAGCTAAAGTTGACATTTCTTCCTCCTGCTTCTTCCTTAGATTACATTTGGGACACTACCACAAAGGATCAGCCTTGGCCAGTGGCAGGACTGTCTTGGAACTGGCATTGGCTCTATGGGACATAAGGGAAGATTCTAGCAGCTTCTCATGCAAGCCACCTATGTTGCCCACCTGCTATCAAAACCTTGCCATGCAAAACCAGTACTACCTGGGCTAAGTGGACTGCAAGGAGATCTATCTGTGCACTCCTCTTACTGAGATATTTGCCTTTTCTACAACAGCCTGAGATGGTTGGCATACTTGACTGGTGGGTGATGAAACCACTGAAATCCGTGGGTGCTATCAAGCCAGTTGTTCTTGTCCTTAAGAAAATATATAAGGAACTCTGTTCTTCATTACAGTTCATTTTTCTCCTTGGAGTTCTCTGTCCCCATCTCTTATGATCAACTTGAGAAGCAGGACTTTTTCTTTTTAAAGCTTATTTGCAGTTTGTCAAGATGTAATTATCCTCTTCAGTGTACTGGTGGTGCCTCTCAGCTTGATGTCCTGAAAATTTGCTTTCTGCTCTGTTACCCAGGTCCTAGCAATAGCTATTTTTAGGTAAGGAAGAGGAGTAATATTGACTGAAGAATATATACCCATCCATAATTTGTTGCCTGAAAAATATATACCCATCCATAGGTTTCTGTTCATGGAAAGCATATAGTGATGGGAACCATCTGCTGTCTGTGGAGTTGTCATTTCATTTCCATCTGTTTTTCTGTCTTAAATACCTGATTATTGTCACTGTGAACCTCTGATGTTAAAATCTGTTACTGGAAGTAGGCATTTCTAATTTGCAAGAAGGTGAGTAGGTCCACCATCCTGTGATATGAAAGTTTTCACATGTGTCTGATCTATATGGAATCATAGAATCACAGAACTGGAGGTTTGAGATCATGAAGTCCAACTGCTCACCTGGAGCTCGTAATCTCACCACTACTGCTAAGCTGTTATCTCTAAACTGTGTCACTAGCACCACATCCACATGTCTTTTAGAGACCTCTGTGGATGTGGACTCCAGCACCTCCCTGGGCAGCCTGTTCCAGTGCCTGAGAACCCTTTCTGTGAAGAAATTTCTCCTAATATCCGACCTGAACATCCGCCTGCACAACTTGAGGTTATTCCCTCTTGTCCTGTCATTTGTACATGTGAGAGAACACCAACCCCCACCTCGCTCCAGCCTCCTTTGAGGTAGTTGTAGGTGATGATGTGGCCTCCCCTCAGCCTCCTCTTCTGAAAGCAAAACAGCCCCAGTTCCCTCAGCTGTTCCTCACAATACTTGTGTTCAAGGCCCTCCACCACCTTAGCAGCTTTTCTTTGGACATGCTCCAGCAGCTCAATGTCCTTCGTGTAGTGAGGAGCCCAAAACTAAACACAGTAGTGCCTAGATTGTTGTTGCTTGCTAGGAGAAGGAGAGCAGGAGAGAGCTGCCAGTGAGAGTGACCTTGTGGTGTGCCTGAAGTGATGTGTCAGGTTTCTGCAGGGGAAGGATGGAAGAAAGGGGGCAAATCTGTCTCCTCTCTGGGCAGCTGTGTCAACCTGATCTCATTCGCTCCAGCCCTGAGATAGAATCACAGAATGGCTTAGGTTGGAAGGGACCTTAGAGGTCGTCTTCTCCAACCTCTCAAATGGACTTGGCTGCTGAAGGCCTCATCCAACCTGGCCTTGAACACCCCCAAGAAGGAAGCATCCACAATCTGCCTGGACAACTTATTCAAGAAGAGTGAAAAAATAAAACAGGAGAGAAAGAGAAGTTAGGTGAAGGACAATAAACCTTAAAAGGTGACCTTCTTTAAACACCAGTGTAGGAGCAGAGTTGAATTGTTGTGTTGTTGATTTGAGGACAGAAGAGGATTCAAGAAATGAGTGGGTTATGTTTGCTGATATCAGTGGTTTGGTTTGTGGTGAGTGATGTTTAAATTTTTGCTGTTCACTGTTCCTTATGTTTATTTTAGTGTTAAGTTTGAAAATAGCTCAATTTTAATGAATTGGAACACCTGAAATATATCTAAAGGGAATAATTACAGAGGGAAATGCTCTATTAGGAAAACCAGCCCAAGGCTTCCTGTCTGCTTATTTATACCATGCAGAAGAAAAATGAATCTAAGATAAAGGATCCCAGAAGAAAGAACCCTGGAGGCCTTAGAGAAAGATAACTTCTGTGTTTTGAATGAATGCTCTTTTTCATCTGATCTCTAGACTCTATACAAAATTGCTTTGGCCCTTGTGATGAGCAGAAGGAAAAGAGTATGGGAAAAAAACAGCTAAGGAACCACAGAGGAACAGAGAACAATGAAATGAGCATTGCTTCAATCTCAGAACAAGCCTACCTGATTCATTGTTTTGTTTTTTAACCACCTTGTTTAATGCTGCATAAAGTACCATTAAATCTCCTCCTAGGCTTGAGGACTCCAACTTTGTAGATGATGAATCTCAGGCATCGGTAAGAAGTCAAGGACTGGAGAAAATGAATGTTGTGGGGAAGTTCAGAGGAGAGAATGTGCACCGAGGACACAACAAGAAAAGGCTACCCCTTGTCTGAGTTTACTATCTATTCGTTTGCTGCCAGTGCTGTTTTCCTGGCCATCAAATAAACCTGTAGCACCACTGGTTTGCCAGCAGTGTGTTCTGGATGATTCTCCTGTCAGGTGTTTCCTGCAAAGTCTCAGTTGTGCTTTTTTTTTCTTTCTCTTTTTCTTTCTTTCTCTTGCTCTTTCTTGCTCACTATCCCTCTCTTTCTCTCTTTCTCCTCTTTCTCTATTTCTCAATTTGGAAGGATCCCTTTAGGTATTGGAAGGCAGCTATAAGGTCTCCCTGGAGTCTTCTGTCTTCCAGGCTGACTGACCCCAGCTCCCTCAGCTTATCCTAAGAGCAGAAGTGTGCCAGCCTTTGGATCATCTTTGTGACCCTTTCGCTGGACTTGCTCCAACACCGGTGTCCTTCTTGTGATGGAGACATCAGAATTGAGAAGGATGTATTATAAGTGCAATCTTAAAATGAAAGAAGAGGGTTACCAAAGCTTTTCCAGTGGGTAATCTTGTGCAAACAGTGCCATGGTACAGTTGGATTTCTTTCTAATTATTAGGCCAGCCTGGGGAAGTGCTGTCAGAGAGCAGTGATAGCCTGTCCATTGCTCGTTTGAGCATACCAAGGAGCTTGACTTGGAGCAAGTTGCAGTGCAGATGAAGTATTTTCTGAGTTTATTTTGCCTTTCTTGTTCTCCAGCAGTAGAAATTTAATCTACAGCTGCAGTGGAATTTAGTACTTGGGTATATCCCTATGGAGAAGGAACTTAACTATACATTTCTCAAATGAACCATAGTCTTCAAGTACCTGGAGGGGTCCTACAGGAAGGCTGCAGAGGGGCTTTTCATTAGGATGTCTAGCAATAGGACAAAGAGGAATGGTTTGAAGCTGAGGGAGAGCATATTTAGACTGGATCTTAGGATGAAGTTCTTCAGTGTGAGCAGGGTGAGAATCTGGAAAGGGCTGCCCAGGGAGGTTGTAGATACCTCCTCATTGGAGGTGTTCAAGGGCACGCTGGATGAGGCCTTGAGCAATTGAATCTAGTTAAGAGTTGTCCCTGCTCATTGCAGGGAAGTTGGAGTAGATTTGTGAGGTCGTTTCCAACCTAAGCTATCCTATAATTTTATTGTTTTGATGTGCTTTTGACCAGTTGGGAATCTGCTGTATCAGAAGTACTACTCATTGGTCTCTTCCCTCCTTTGCTTAATACCTTTCTTAGAGAATGTTCTTAAATTTCTTTCTTTGGAGAAGTGTCTCATTGTATCCAAATCAGCACAGCACCCAATAGGGCCTTAGGATATTTTTCCTGTATGAATTTTATGTTTCATCATTTTAGAGGGTTTACACATATGGAAATACTGATAGAAGAGAATCAGGATAAACTGAGTGCAAAGAAATAACCTACACAAAGTATATCTTATTGTGTCGTGTTGCATACAATATGTTGTCTTTTCCTACTCTCTCCTACAATGGTTGTTCTGTTTTACAGATCAGCCTGGTTCAGTGTTGCTGGTGTGCACTAAGGTGCTGGCTGTTTTGTTCTGCTGTGAAATTGGGACAGATTGCTGCAGTTCTAGAAGGAGTTTATTCCATTTTTTTGATTGAAACCATGACACACAGGAGGAACTTATGTTGAGACACTGGGATATGGGGAGAGGAGTTAAAACAACCTGAATAGTCCTGCAGACTGAGAGATCAGTAAATAGCTGTGCTCTGACATCTGGAGCGAGACTTTATTGCATGGGTATGGACACCTAATGATGCTTTAGATGTCTTGGGGTGTGTGAGACGTTTGCAAAGGGTGCATTGACGTGACAGAGGAGCTCTGTAGGTCTAGATAGGTAGCTTGATGGCCAGGTGCCCAAGAACCATCAACAATATCTCCGTATGTCTTGTTTTTAGTAGACAGTTAAAAACTTCCTCTGTATTCTAAGTCAGCAGTAGTCTGGCAATAGAGAGGTGGATCTTAGATGCTTTGCTGTGATTATTTAGTCTTTTCCCTGCATCTTACTGCTCCCTCCCTCCCCCCCCAACTTTTTGAGGGGGGGGGGGGGAGGGCTTGTTTGTTTGGTGGCATTTTGTTTGGGCTTTTTTCCATGCAGAAGTACTGAGCCTCTGGAAGGCATTTGGAAGGGAATACTTTCAGAACATGTGAATGAGGCTGGATTTGTGTATATTTTTATAGAGAGATATTGTAAGAAGCCTTTAGGAGCCTAAATATGGACTCATCTTGAATCTGGTGCTCACGTCCTTCCTGCAAAGGTGATGTACCACTCTATGCAGGCAATTTCAGCACATGAAGCGTAGCAGTACACTGCAGCAGCTGTGCATGCAGAGGCACCAGGAGAGCCAGACTCATCTCGAGCTCATTGAATTCAGAGGATTACTGTGGCATAAGCTGTATGTAGTGTTGAAGGAGCGATGCTGTATTTCATTCACAAATCTGTGTCAGATAAAATCTTCTTCTCAACCAGGTTTCATACAGAATGACAGAATGTTAGGAGTTAGAAGGCACCTCCAAAGATCATTGAGTCCAACCTCCCTGCCAGAGCAGGATCACCTAGAGTAGGTCATACAGGAATGCTTCCAGATCTGTTTTGAAAGTCTCCAGAGAAGGAGACTCGACAACCTCTCTGGGCAGCCTGTTCCAGTGCTCTGTCACCCTCACAGTGAAACAGTTTTCAAATGTCTTGCATCATAACCAATCAAAATTCAGAACTTATTCTCAGGGTCTAGGTGAGGAGTATGGCTCATGAAACCAAGCTGCACGGTGTTAATTTTCTGCTTTTTTCACTGGAAGAATGGCATGGAAATGTTTCTGATTAGTCTGGTGCCTGTAAGGAGTGTGTAACGTCTGAGTGGCAGAACTGTATGACTGAATGGAGAAAGGTTGCAAAGCCAGAGGAAACAGTTGTGCAGAATTCTTGTAACCGTATCTTTTGAACCAATTTGGAAAGTCCTGGGGATCCTGAATGGGAACATAGCAAACATTGGCAATCAGTTCTTGCAGAGTGCCAGAATATTCTCACAGCACCAAGGAGATCGCTATGCAGCTGTTAAACTATTAGAATTGAAAACGTTAATGTGTTTAATTGCAGGAAGTTTATGGAAGGTTGAAAATGTCATGTGCAGCTTATTTTTCATTATTCGTAGGCAGCACTGTCCAACTCATCATTGCAGCTGTTGCAGTGAGTGTCAGCTCTAATCCCCTAAGAGAAAGCGGTCCTCATTTTATAAAGGAAGCATTTGAATGGCTGAAAGGCTACAATATTATAGCTCAGAGGAAGGAGTGAGAAAAACTCTGTTATTTGAGGCTCTTTATACATAGAATAAGGGTGTGTTTGGGAAATGACAAGTGATCAAGATAGCTTCTCATCTGAGAACTGGGTACTGCGTGTATTCTTGTCACCTGGAAATAAGTAGCAAGACACATTAGCTAATCTGCTTTCCTGGCTAAAATGAGATACAGTATGTTAGTTTAAACCTTAGTGAAACCTTCTGCTCACAGCTGGCTGCAAATACATGTGCAGTGGCTTCAGCTGACAGACAGGAACTTGATTAATCTCGGTAACTAGATGGTGGTCTTTGAGCTTAGAGAGATAAATGGTGCTGCCTATTCTGTACAGGTAACTGAGGAAGCCTGTGGGAGAACATAAAGTGCAACCCTGAAGTTTCTATCCCCCTCATATCTCCCACAGTCTTCCCAATTTTGAAATACCACTAAAACCTTCAGTAAGATTTCAGTTTTCAACACTACCAATGCAACTTCCAGCATGTGTTTTGACTGAAGTCTAAAACTCTAAGGTCTTGCAAGAAGCTCAGAGAAATGTAAGGGAAATCAAAATACATTCTGCAATAAAACTAATAATTGAGTCTTCAAGTCTATTTTTATTAGCCCTTAAATTTCCTTTTTGTCATGTAAGTAAGCTGATTAATTTTATTTTATATCTTATCTGTGAATGAGAGTAAATTAGGCCATAAATTGTGGAGTTTGTTGCTGTGATGCAGTCACATTTTCTGTGAAGACATTGTCACAGTCTTTCATCCTAGAAGTTGTAGGAGGATTGTCATAGATTTTGAAAAGCTTTTTTTTTTTCTTTTCCTGAGACATTTTTCTGCATAACAGGCTAGAAATATAAACGTGGTTTTGTACAAAAAGTATCTGTGTGCCCTAATGCTGACAACTTTATCATTCTTTCCCCGCTAAGACTTACTTCATTAGTCAAGTACCTTTTTAAAGGTCTGCTATTTCATGGGTTCTGCTCAGATGAGAAAGTGATGTTGTTTAGTTTATTACTGCAGTTGTAATAGTTGGCATCTTTCCACAAGTTTTTACCTACAGCTATCTACAAGTTTCCTTCTATTCATAAAATTGCTGCAAAAAAAAAGTGAAGAAAATAGTCACTGGCATTTGTTTGAATGAAAGTACAGCATGGAATGTGTCCTCAGCCATGACTCTGGGGTGAGAGTACTGTAGTAGTAATGATGGAGTTGTGCCTTCACTTAAGTTTTGGTCTTTAAAATTATTAAATCTCAAAGGTGACCTATCCTGGTCTCTCATTACTCATCCCCCGTTACTTAATCTTGGAAGGACATGGACCTGATGAAGCATGTCTAGAGGAGGGCCACAAAATTGATCCAAGAGCTGGAACACTTTTCTTCTGAGGACAGGTTGAGTGAGCTGGGGTTGTTCAGCCTGGGGAAGAGAAGGCTCTGGAGGCACCTAAGAGCAGCCTTATAGGACCTGAAGGGGGCTTACAAGAAGGATGCAGAGGGACTGTTTACAAAAGCGTGCAGTGACAGGACAAGGGTCAGTGGTTTGACATGAGAGAAGAGATTTAGATTGGATGTTGAGAACAAGTTCTTTAGCATGACGGTGCTGGAGCACTGGAAAAGGTTGCACAGGGAGATAGTTGAAGCCCCATTCCTGGAAATATTGAAGGTCAGGCTCTACAAGGCTCTGATAAAGCTGCTGTAGCAGAGGATGTCCTGCTGATTGCAGGGCAGTTGGACTAGGTGACCTCGGGAAGTCCCCTCCAACCCAAACCCTTCTGTGATTCTTTGCTAGGGGAGTTGATATTCTGTTGACATGATTAATCTAGTATCTTTAAATATCAAGTGATTCAACTGATATGTTTTGTAAAATCAAGGCAAGTCGTTGCTGTGTCTTGTAAATATCAGTGCTCTTTGCTGTGGACAAGGGCTGCAGAAAACACAGCAAAATTTTTGTCTGCTTACCTTGAAATTAATTCCATATTATATGCACAAAATAAGTGCCCAAATTCCCAGTTTTTCCCATCCTTTCTCTTTCACTGTCATTATTTTTACCATTATTTTGTACTTCCTTTGACTCTGTAATCCCCTGAAACGTTTCACCATCCTGATTTTCACATTCCAACTCTACGTTTTTTCCCATGTGCTCAGTCAGCTTTGTGTTCTTCATAATCTTTCTTGCTTTCATGCACATGTTTTTATCTCTCCACATCCCCTTATCTACTTTCTGTTAAATCCCCTTATCCTAGACCCAGAATATGCCCTAACCTGTCTCATGCTCCAGTCTTCCCATTGCTTTGATAATGCATATGTCTTTCAGCTGCCCAGCCCTATATATATAATGTCAGGTGCTTATCCCTCAGATTGCTTTTTCTCTGCTACAACTGTTTCTACATCACTTTAGTGGAGTGTGATCAGGAAAGTTTGAACAACTAGTGAATATCTTTTAGTATTAACGTGACTTCTTACTCAGTGATCAGACTAGCATGCTGTAAGTTACTGCAGAAACCTGAAGAAAGATTAATGTACTGTTTGCTGCAAGAAATCTGCATTAGCCCAGAAAATCAATGAAAAAATCCCATTCTCTTTATAGTAGGAGTTGGTTCAGCTCCATTTTTACTGTTGCCTCCATTAAGTGCCTGCAGACTGTGAAAGTTTGTGAGGTTGCTAAAAGAACATAGAGCTTATACATTAAACAGCCATAAAAATCTCACTGTCAGTATGAGGGGTAGTATTTTTTGTTAGGTACTGTTGCACCTAACACAAAATATTGCTCCTAGTACTGCCAGTGAGACTTCCAGGCTGTTTACACTGTGGAGTGGCCACAACAAGGGCCCAAGGATCTCCCAGTCTGCTTCCATGCTGTGGAAATGCGGCTTTGCATGGTACTGTAGTGGTTGTTACCCCTTACACTCCATTAGTTAATAGATGTAGAATCACAGAATGGCTTCGTTTGGAAGCAACCTCCAACCTCCCTGCCATGTACAGGGAAGCCTTTCAACTAGACTTGGCTGTTCCAAGGCCTCGCCCAGCCTGGCTTTGAACACCCCTGGGGAGAAGTCATCTGCAACCTGGGCAACATGTTTCAGGCTCTCACCACCCTCATAGTGAAGAACTTCTACCTAAAAAGAAAAGGAAGTTTTCTGCCTTTTTTTTTTTCTGGTCCTGTCTTCAGCCACTGATTTGTGTTACTCAACATCTCTTTCCTTTAATGACAGTCAATTTGAGCAGTAGGCAGTGAGTCCCTTCAGTTCAGTCATTTCAGTGCAGTTATGGGAGAAGCAAGACTGAAATGCTGTACAAATACTGTAAAAAAAAGGAACAAACTCACAACCAAAAATACACAAACCAAACAGCCAAACCACACTACTGCTGTATGTATGTCACAAGAAGTGAAATATGTTGAAGTTGCATTTCTTCTTGACTGGTTTGATCTCAGGGATGACTGTTCTGAAAAATATTCTTAGAAATCCTAGTCTTTCTGGAATTCTGAATGATAAAATGAAGCAGTTTGCCTTATAAGACTATTCATGATTTTCCAATACTGTGTGTATCATTTAACCAGCTTCAGAAAGAATGACACCAGCTGTAGAGAATGTAGAATGAAACCAGAATGTAAAGACCAAAGAAGACATTACACCATAAGTGGATAGCTTAGACTTCCTTCACTCTTTGTCAGAAAGTGAAGACCTTTTAATTTGTATCACTGAGGTTCTGTCAGTGAGCCATAAAAGGTTTACCCAACACCTTCTGAAAAGTTACCAATGGGAGTATGATCAGATTTGGGTAAGATGAAACCGTATTGGAGTGCTCTACAGGACTTCCTTATGATTTCTTTAGAGAGAGACTTTCCCTTTTTTAACATTCAAGAGAACTGAAATTTCACATTAAAACTTAGAGATCCCAAAAGGATCAAGTAAATTATTGAGTAAAAGTCAGATTCTTTCATTAGTATCAGAATGCTTATGATTATAGTATATTTGAGGAAGAAAAGGACATAGGGAATAGAGGCAAAAGCTGTGCTTGTCTCATGCAGGGGTATGAGGTGTTTGGAACATGCCAGAGAAATAACTTCCAAGGTCCACAGAGATGATGTGAATGAGGAAGATGTACAGGATACAGCCTTTATAGCCTAGAAGCCTTATTCTGTAGGAGTTAAAGGAGTATCAAGGATTATATTTGAGTAAATTACTGAGTTATTGGGTTTTTGTAGTAACCTTCACTTGGAAGGAGCCTAAATAGGTTGTTACGCTGGAACTGTTCTTCACTGAAGCTGAGAATCTGCATCAAGTTGAGATGGAAATAGGCAAGGTTGCAGAAGAATAAGATAAGAGAGAAGATGTTTGCACTGATTAAAAATATTCAGGAAGCAGGACAGGAATGATGATCTTCATGCTGGAGGGTATTCATTGGTAGAAGTTTTGAAGAATTTGCATTTTTTTCAACCTGGTCATGAATCATCTAGAAAATTATGGGAAAACTTGCTGATGGGAGTCAGTTGTTCTGTATAGCAAAGACAAAGGGCAGCTTGAAGAGCTACACTGAATAACTGAGAAATCCAATGGCAGAGGACAAGATGTTCAATATTGAAAAGTGCAAAGTTATGCACACGAGAGAGAAAAACATTCCCTGCTTTTAGCTCAGCAGTGAGTACTGGGATAGTGTTGTTCTGGTTTCTATGCCTTCTAAAACATCCAGGATGCTCTCTTTTATTTCTTTCTTTTTACCCATAATTTGGGACCTGAAGTTGCCATGTGGTGGTTTTCCCTAAAAATAGTGTGAGCATAATGTGTGCATTTGCTTTAACTGCTTTTGTAAAGGTACATTACTAGTGATACAAAATAGACATTATTTACTCTGGGATACTGCAACTACATGGAGTGTACACATGCTACACAGACAGCTTTCGTTTTGTTGCTTTAGGCAACCATATAGTTAAGTGATAATGTTCCTGGAGATTGACTCTATGAAGCAATAAATGGCTTTTATAGTTGATTAAGTGATGAAGTGCAGCTGGAGCTACAAAAGGCACCCCGGGCATTAAGTATGTTTTTACCCCTATGGAAAGATAAAAGGAGAACATCATGGAAATATGAATAGTTAAAATTTTGAGGCACAAATTATAATATTTTCATTAAAAGTATTTGCAAGGAAGTCATGAACCAGTATTTTCAGTCTATAATCTTTGCATTTTGGAACAAATCCAGATCCACGACATGCGACTGAACATTGTTAACACAGTCAGTAAAACTTTAATGTGGTGGATCTGAATTGGGCTGCTCATTTCTCAAAAGAAGCGTTGAGAAGCCATGGGTTTTGCAGCAGGTGTAGTTTTGCATCATTTTCCTAAATCAGTTCCAAATTTTGTTGGGCTTGAAAGGTAGAATGTGACTTTTTCTTTGTAAGAAGAAGGTCTCATAAGACATCTTCCTGCCCCTGGAAAAGATATTTTATCTCTACTGGAAGTGTGGAAGCTGAGGCTGTATGTAAAGAACAGGACTTTCTGACTCTGTCTCTATTTGACAAACAAAAGTCATGTAGCAACTCCTAGTTCAGACCCAGAGCAGTATTGAGGCTGCAGCTCCTTTTCCCAGGAAATTGATACCAAATGCAATCAGGCTGGGACTGAAGTTAACAGGTTTCTTGTGATGATGCTCTGACTAGGACCATGGTGAGCAAATGATCATTCATGGTGCTCAGTTCTGAACTTCTAGGTCATGATGAATGATGCCAAAAATTGAATACCATGAAGCAGTGTACTTTACCCTAAGTATCTGAAGAGATTGTCTTGCCCTCTCTGTTAAAGATAGAAAAATAGTTGTCTGACACAAAGCAATCCATAATTGCATTAAGAAATATTAAAGATGCTAAAAACATGTGAAATTAATTTTCCCAAGTAATTATCTGAAAATCGTATCCTTGGTTCTGAACCAGCTCTTCAGGGCTGGGCAGGCAAGTATGTCAGCACCTAGGTGCATGGACTGGGCAGCGAGTACACTTCTCTAACCCAGACTATTTCAGTCATTGGCAATATTTAATCTAGAAAAGGACTTAGTTGAAGGCTGGATTTCTAGGAGGTTAGAACTGTAGTTGTGGACTGGTAGCCCCTGGAGGACTGATTTTATGTCACAATTAGCCAACTGCATTGTGAACTCAGCCCTTCAGCTTCTCCTGTTTTTTGAGACCTAAACATGAATCAGCAAATTCATAGTGTGCCAAGCAGAGCTGCTTCTTCATTGCTTGTGCATTGCCTGAGATGCTTGGAGATCTCTAGGGCTACAGCTCCTGAGTCATACATTTAGATTAGCAGATGTGTCTCTTTTCCACTTCAAGTTTCATGAATTATGGCTCAATCATGAGAGCCCAGCCTGTTTCCATTAAGTCAAAAACCTTTTGTCAGTGACTCAAATGGACACAGACCTGACTCCAGTATGAAAACATTCATCCTATCGCTAGTAAAACAGTGAAAAAGCTCAATTCAACCAAACTTGCCTTCAGTACTGTATTGCCTAAATGGCATTGTCTAAAAGCAAACATTTCTTGTTGGTACCATAGCTTTAGCTTTAACTATTTGTTGAAATCTTTTTATTATAAATGACTGCCAACCAGTTATTTTCACAGGATCTTGTATATAGATTTGTAATGTGTTATGTTACACTAGGAACTCCATTTTTCATCAGAGCAGTTTTTCTTTAATGTGATCCCAATGAACCGAAACTCCCAGGAACTGAATTTCCATCTTTATTCTGAATTACAGTCTTCTGCATCTCCCTTTTATTTCAGACATTTGTCTAAATCCTTGTCTTGTTTCTTTAAAGAATTTTCAATGCCTCTGTGGGAAGAGGTCTTTATACCACATTACTTTTTAGTGCATATAATAAAATATATGCTATTTTATTTTGCTTCTGTTAAAGGCATGAGAGGAAAAACATATCTGCACTTATCTAAGGGTATGCTTTTGGTCAGCTCTTGAACAGACTGCAGTTCTTAACTGGAAACTTTAACTTCATCAGGTAATGATAGCATCATGTATCTATCTGGGTGGGAAGGATCTCAGGAGACCATCTGCTCAAAGCAGAAACAATACTGAATTCAGAGCAGGTTGCTGAGGGCTTCGTCCAAATTGCTTTTGGAAACCTCTGAGAACGGAGATCGCAAAGCTCCTGGAAAACCTGTTTCAGTGCTTAATTATCCTCACAGCAATTTGAGGATTTCTCTGTTTCAAGTTATGCCCATCATCTCTGTTCTGCATTTGAGTAGAGAGCCTGAATCTATCTGCTTGGTGACTCCTGTGTTAGGTATTGGCAGGCTGTCGTAGTTACCCTTGAAGTCTTCTGTTCTTGAGGCTAAAAATAAACCTGCTCCCTCAGACTGTCTTCATAGGTGCGTGCTTATAGTATTATATATGTTCTGTAACACCTACAATGGCTTGAGTTGCAAAGCACATCATTAGTTGCATGTTCTGCCATGTTTTGCTGAGGTCACATCATTTTGGGTATTGTTCAACAGAATTTTGAAAATCTTTTCTAAATGGTTATTAAGGCAATGGCTTAAAGCTATTGAACCAATAAATGCATTTCTAGGCAAGAGAGTACATTAGGATTGTGTGTTTATCTCAAAAAATACTGATACATAAGACCTCACCTGCAGTCCTGTGTGGACACTGAAGCCCTTTAGACAGGCAGAATATGGACCTGAGGGAGTGGGTCCGGAGGAGCACCACAAAAATGATCAAGGGGCTGGAACAGCTCTGCTGTGAAGAACGGCTGAGGGAGCTGACATTGTTCAGCCTGGAGAAGAGAAGGCTCCGGGCAGATCCAATAGCAGCCTTCCAGTACCTGAAGTACTTACAAGAAGGGACTGTTTCCAAAGGCCTGCAGTGATGAGTGGCAATCACGGAATCACATAAGGTTAGAGACTGGAAGAGACCTCTAAAGATCATCCAGTCCAACCCCCCTGCCCGAGCAGGATCACCTGTAACGGATTACACAGGAATGCATCCAGGCAGGTCTTGAATATCTCCAGATACGGAGACTCCACAATCACCCTGGGCAGCCTGTTTCGGTGTTCTGTCACCCTCAAAGTGAAAAAAGCTTTCCTCATGTTTCCATGGAGCTTCCTATGCCTCAACTTCCACCCTTTGCCCCTTGTCCTGTCATTGGGAATCAGCAAGAAGAGCCTGGCTCCATCCTCTTGGCACTCAGGCTTATACATATTTATAAACATTAATGAGGCCACCCCCCACTTCCCTCCTCTCCAAGCTAAAGAGCCCCAGCTCCCTCAGCCTCTCCTCATAAGGAAGATTTTCCACTTCTTTAGTTATTTTCCTGGCTCTGCACTGGACTGTCTCATGTGGTTCCCTGCAATGGTTTGAAATGAGAGAAGAGAAGATTTAGATTGTATGTCAAGAACAAGTTCTTGACCATGAGGGTGCTGAAATGCTGGAAGAGGTTGCCCAGGGAAGTAGTTGAGGGCCCATCCCTGGAGATATTCCAGTTCAGGCTGGACATGGCTCTGAGCAACCTGATCTAATTGGAGATGTCCCTACTGACTGCAGGGAGGTTGAACTAGATGACTTTTGGTGGTCACTTCCAACCCAAACCGTTCTATGGTTCTATGATTGCAATGATACAGGCCTGTACAGTCCTTACATGCAAGTGATGCATTTCTAGTGTAACCTGTAATTTGTGTTTCTCTAAGAAAGGGAAATACCTGTGATGTGGAGATTTGTAGCACATGATGACCTTTGACAATGCAATTTATACAGCAAATAATTTTCTGACTTGAGGCATGCTTGAATCTTTTTTCTCCTTTATTGTATCCAGTGGTCATTTTCAATAGGTCATGCTGTCACTTGATGTCCTATTTTTGTCTGGTAAGCATAAATATGTTTAGCGTGGAGGTTACTGACAACGAGAAATGAGCACCATTTCACCAACTCTAGTAGCTATTATTATTAATTATTTTTACAGCCCTCAAAAGCATGCTAGGTACTTGTAGAAAATGTAAAAGCAATATAACAGTTCTTGTAATAGTCCAGTAAGCAGGGAGTTTTTACACATGTACTTACCTTTACATAGAGTATTATACAAAATATGCTACAAGCAATCACCTTACGGCTCCTTGTGTCACCAGCATGTGTGATGTGCAGGACCCTGCTGAGTTTTTCCTGCTCTCTTTTTCTGTTACATAAGGGAGGCTATGTTCCTGACTTGTGTTGTCACGGTGCTTTATGTCAAAGTGTGGTAGTGGGTTTACAATAATTACAGTGCAATTTTGTATGTTGCTCACTCTTAGTCACACTGACATGTATGAGAGTTGTGCATGCACCTAGAGTCCACAGATGCTCTTATGAGTCCACATCTACGTGCTGGAGCTGTACTCTGAGGGAGAGTTTGTTTTAAAGGAGAATGAAGATGCCCGCTTCTTTTTGCTCACGGTTAGCTCTGGTTCTTTCATAGCCAAATCTCTCCATGTCCATTAACATTTGGAGCTATTGCCAGTTTACTGCAAGGGTTTGCAACCTGAAAAAAATCTGCTGTGTCATGCCTTAGCACCTCTGGTTCACTTGTGTGGCTGCTCAATGCTTTAAACACAGTCGAGGTCTGTACTTGTGCTTAGCATATCTCTGTGCACATCTCTGATGGCATAAATGCAGGATATTTGTTGCCTACAACACAATTTGGAATTTAGTGTGTATATATAATGATTCCATTGCACTTGGCTTTACTACCCAGAGAGATTTATTTTAGTTTAATTTATGTTTTTATATATAATAGTTATATTTATCTTAATAGTTATATTTATATATTTCATTATCCTTGTGGATTTTATGCCTGGAATGATCTCATGAACATTTCATTTGCATGATTTCTGATAAAGCTTCCTCATCATGTTAAATGACATGAGAAAGCTTTTACATATAGTATTGAATCATGCATCTTTAATTCTGTAACCATCAAGAATGTAAAAAGCCAAATGGACTGTGACCATCTCTTGCCATTCTTAACTAAGCTTAAATCAGGTCTTCTTAATTCAAATTTAACTTTTTCTTTCATTTTCATTGACTAAGAATGAGTTGCAGTGAAGAGTAAATAATGCTAGGTTTAATAAGAACAGAAGCTTTAGAATCATAGTATGAACCAGGTTGGAAGAGACCTCCAAGATCATCCAATCCAACCTATCACCCAGCCCTATCCAGTCATCTAGACCATGGCACTAAATGCCTTATCCAGTCTTTTCTTGAACACCTCCGGGGACAGTGACTCCGCCACCTCCCTGGGCAGCCCATTCCAATGGCAAATCACTCTGTCTGTGAAGAACTTCCTTCCTACTTGCCTCTGTAATATCTATAGCCCATAGGGCTGAAAGAGCCTTCAGCCCACTCTGCTGGGCACATAGTATATAGACCCCAAGCGGCATTAAGCCGCGGGGAAACTCTCCATTTATAGTTTGAATGTTTGCTAGTTATTAATAAGTTATAGTGTGGTATTAATTCTAGAATGTCTTCATGACCGTGTAGAATCCATTTAATATTAATATACAGTGGTTGGTTGTGGCAAGAGTTCAGAATATTGAAGTTAATAAATATATATTTTTATAAATATCCTCTCGCATCAATTAATTTCTCCCCTCTGCCGTAATCGGCGTAGGCGGCAGAATACCCCTCCGTGACAACATCCAGCCTATACTTCCCCTGTCACATCTTGAGACTGTGTCCCCTTGTTCTATTGCTGGTTGCCTGGGAGAAGAGACCAACCCCCACCTGGCTACAACCTCCCTTCAGGTAGTTGTAGACTATTGGAGTGGTGGAAGCTCAGTTTGTTAATTGGGTCGGAAGTGTTGTATTTGGCACTGTAAATGGGTGCAGTAGCAAAAGACCATGAACTTGAAGTGTTTGTAATAGAAGTGTACTATTTCTATTTGTGTGTGAGGTTTTGGAAGCACATGTATACTGGGAGCAAACAAATTTGAACAGCAAAGAATGCATTTCTGTATTTAAAGGTTAGAATTCATAAGCTATCGAAACCAGCCTATTAATTTGAGACAGCTCCATTACTTTAAAAAAGAAGATCCATGGGGTGGGGGGGAAATGGAATTCGGTGAAGTGTAACCAAAGCCATTTGTGCATTGAAATAAAATCACAGTGATGGAGATTTTTTCAAACAGCAGCTCAGAGCAAGCTGAAAGTTGTTCTTGAAACATGCATATTTTTTAGTTCAGCTTTTAAATGATAGAGGGGCTGTATCAGTAGTGTTTGTTTCAGTTTGGGAAAGAAAGTGGGTGTTGGTGGATGTATGCATCCTTTTGGCATTCAGTGTTTCCCTGGAGTGGGGATTACAGCAGTTTCTTTAAAGATCTGTAATGAAAAGACAGTATTTTGTGAATGTCCAGAGAACAGAAGAAGTTGTAGTAGCGTTTTATAACAAGAAAGTGTCTTACAGTGCCCTATATTATAGCACACCGCAGAGAGCTCTGCAGGTTGAAACACGGATCTAAATAGCTGCAGGTATTTGCTGTAGCTGACTGCCAACCTGCAGATGAAATAAAAAATACTTATTAGTGTTTTGTGACCCACAGACCTGCATCAGAGAGGGAAAGAGAAACTTCTTTAAAGATTACCTGCCTGTCTTAAGGTTTGCTGAATTATTATTTCAATATCCTAGTTCTCCTTGGGTCTATCAAGTGTGTAAAAAATATGGAGAGCTTCCTTTGAAGTCTAGATGCCCTATGTGATATCACTTGCACTTTCATCTTCCTGTTCATGGGAGATGCTCTTTGGGCCACATGCACACACAAGCAGTTTCAGAGCCCTCAGCAGTGTAGGCATCCTCATTTGAATTTGATTCAAACAGTTGAGTGGAGTGATTCCAGTTAGAAAATGACCCAGGCATGACTGAATTTGTGTAGTAAATTCAAACACTTCTTCTGCCAGTAGTTAACTAATTTATTTGTCCATAAAATCCTTACTGTGGGAATGAGGAGAGCTTTGTCACTGGTTCAGAGGAGCTGTGTGGCACTAGTAAGTACCCAAGAGCTGCTGACTTCAGCACCGCAGTGAGACAGGTGAATGTTCATCCCCAGCCCCAAGTCAGTGGCACTAGGCATCACCACTGTTTGCACAGCTGGGCAAGGTATTGTTTCCCAGAATTAATGGTATAGAATCAACCAGGTTGGAAGAGACCTCCAAGATCATCCAGTCCAACCTAGCACCCAGCCCTATCCAGTCAACTAGACCATGGCACTAAGTGCCTCATCCAGTCTTTTCTTGAACACCTCCAGGGATGGCGACTCCAGCACCTCCCTGGGCAGCCCATTCCAATGCTAATCACTCTCTCTGGGAAGAACATCCTCCTAAAATCCAGCCTATACCTCCCTTGACACAACTTGAGGCTGTGTCCCCTTGTTCTGTTGCTGGTTGTCTGGGAGAAGAGACCAACCCCCACCTGGCTACAGCCTCCCTTCAGGTAGTTGTAGACAGCAATGAGGTTCTTTTGCCTTTGGATAAGATATTTCCATAATAAAACATTATTACCATTGGCATGAATTCCCTCCTTTTTTTTTTTTTCTTCCCTCCTTTCTTTTCCTGTCAAAAACCAAACACCTGTTGAAATCCACTAAAGTAAGTCCTTGCTTTTAAAAGGCCTATATATTAATTTGATTATTGAAGCCTACAGAATATCCTTATTCAGGAGTTTTTTTGGTATGTGCTATATTCAAATTGCTGGGGCTTAGAAGCTATTTGCACTTTGTAAAGTTTGCACAGTGTAAAGATTGCCCTGAGTGATTTAAGTTTCAGAAATAAATTGCTACGTATTTATTGCTACAAAGATAATATTCCAAGCAGGAATTGATACTTCTCTGGCTTCCTGAGGGTTCAGCACTTCTGCTGTAGAAAACCTGTCCAATTCACATAAAAGGGAAGTTGCCAATACTTTGGTAAGATTTGTTATTGCTATGTGGAAGTTTGAAGGATGAAGATGGTGTGATCTTCAAGGATAAGTACTCAGGTATTCCTGGGAGAAAAAGAAAATCAAAGTGGCTAGGAAATGTTTCTGGGCATTCTGACCAAAAATAGTATTTTTAATTGTAAAACCGTGAGTGACATCATCTTCACTAAACCAGTTTCTGTACACCTTTAATAGATCTAAAAGCTGGAATTCCTCAGCTGAGATTTAACTGCACTCGTACATTTTTCAGAGTAAAGTAATGAAATTGAAAAATGAGATTGCTTATTCGAAGAGATTTTTTCTGTCTACCACTCCACTTACTTAGCTCTTTCTTTTGCCCTTGATTCCTTGGAAATTATTTGTAAATAGGGAAGGAGGTCAGAGAATCCTATCACATTAAAAGTAATAACTATTATCTTACTGTTACAAGTGTCCAGTAGAGTAGACTGGATTAGACAACTGCTACATGTAATGTGTATTTTATATGTATATGTAATAATAACTATTATCTTGTTACAAGTCTCCAGGAGAGTAGACTGGATTAGACAACTGTTACCTGTAATGTGTATTTTATATGTACATGTAATAATAACGATTATCTTGTTGTTCCAAGTCTCCAGGAGAGTAGACTGGATTAGACAACTGTTCCTTAGGAGGAAGTTCTTCACAGAGAGAGTGATTAGGAGGAAATTCTTCACAGAGAGAGTGATTTGCCCTTGGAANCCAATTCTCCAGGAGAGTAGACTGGATTAGACAACTGCTACATGTAATGTGTATTTTATATGTATATGTAATAATAACTATTATCTTGTTACAAGTCTCCAGGAGAGTAGACTGGATTAGACAACTGCTACATGCAATATGTATTTTATATTATTTTTTTAAACAGCAATGGCAATCAAGAGTTTAAAAAAATGTTAGGAGGTTTAGGCACTGTGGTTGCTGCTAGGTGAAGGAACTAATTCAGTCAAAAATGTCTTCAAGATGAAGGACTAAAAAACTGAAGCAGGATTGACTGGTCCAGACTGATAGCTCTTTTCGTCTTGGTTGCAACATGACGTTTGTAAAGGCAGAGGTGGAGGGAATGTCTGTGTTTGGAGGAAAATTCTGGGATATTGGATCAAAGCATTAACTAAGTTTGAAAAAAACCCACGACAGATGCATTTTACAAGTTTCTGTTCATTTTTAAGGAGCAAAATATGGCAGCAGTAGACTAGAAAACTCCATCTAATTTATTAGATTAATACATTATCTTCAAAAGAGAAAATCAACACATTCTCGATACGCTGGGCAAAGATTTATGGTGGTCAAGATTGTTGCTGATGGATAAATTTTCAGGATAAAGGTGCCACTGTTTGGAAGAGTATGTGATGTGTTTTTGTGCTGGTTTCAAATGCCTGAAATCACTGTCTTTCAAAAAAGAAAAAAAAAAAAAAACACAACCATGTTTCCTCTCCCTTTTCAGGAGGTGACCTTTGCCTTCTGCTGCAGGTTTTCTCTCTGGATATTCTGAATTCAGTTACATGGTAGTCATATTCGTGTGCCAAAGCTATATTTAAAAAGGAGGAGGTTTGTGTATTTTGAAGACACCATCTATATGCTTTGAAAGAAGGACAAGACACATCTTCCAAACCTGTAATTACGTGTTACTGTTGTCATGACCTAGTGTCCTGAGCCAACCCTGCTCAGTGAGGGAGGTCGCGTTAAGATTCAGAAATTCCCTTGGAGTAAATAAAAGTGAACTGACGCCAAGTGGATGAGGAATTGGGCTTGTTAGAGCCTGGAAAGTCTGGGTAGTGGACTGGAGCAGGGAGAAAACTGGAAGGAAAGAAGAGCAACAAGGCTGAGAGGTTTGGAGGGTATCATACCAGGAATGGCTGAGGGACCTGGGGCTGTTTAATCTGGAGAAAAGAAGGCTGAGGGAAGATCTTGTTGCTGTTTACAGCTACCTGAAAGGAGGTTGGAGTGAGGCTGGCGTTGGTCTCTTCTCCCAGGTAACTAGAACTAGGACAAGAGGAAGTGGGTTTGAATTGTGCCAGGGGAGGTTTAGATTGGACATTATGAAAAAATTCTTTACTGAGAGAGTGGTGAGGAGTTAGAAGAGGCTACCCAGGGAGGTGGTGGAACCACCATTCCTGTAGGCATTCAAGAAGCTGTAGACGTGGTGCTTCGGGACATAGTTTAGTGGTCATGGTAAATGGATTATGGTTGGATCCCAGAGGTAGGATGCAGAGGGACTTTTCATAAGGGTGTCTAGCAATAAGACGAGGGGGAAAGGTTTGAAGCTGAAGGCCTGTTTAGAGTGGATCTTAAGAAGTTCTTCAGTACAAGGGTGGTGAGACTCTGGAGTAGGCTGCCCAGGGAGGTTGTGTTCAAGGCCAAGTTGGATGAGGCCTTGAGCAGCTGAGTCCAGTTGAGAGGCGTTCATGACTGCAGCTGTGAGGATTAAAGTAGGAAAAAGCTAGTATTAAATAGAACACATGAGACATTAGAGTGGAGTGAGGGAATCACACCTCCCTAACTTTAGGAGTCTGTGAGTCTTACTGAGATAGTATCTGCAGTAATAAAATGTAGGACTAAGACAGTAGATGCCTCCTTCTGCTGTTAATCGAGTTCTTTTGTAAAGCAAATTTCCTTGTGCCATTAATCGTTGTTCTTCTCAGGAGAATAGAAATAATTTCAATTGATGAATTGATTACAAGTTGAAGAAGCCTTGTGTGACATTCAGAGAGCGAAGCTCAAAGATTATTTCTATTCTAGTTAATAACATAAAGTTAAGTCTGTTCTCTGTCCTGTGGAGCAGATGGCATGGGCTGGTTCACATCCCTCTTACTGTATTCTTTTCCAGTCAGAGACAGTGGAAGTAGCCATACTGCTGGAAACTTGATTATCCTCTTGTATTTTGTTCACTGAAACATCTCATCACTTTGGATGTGTTTTTTTTAATAAATTAAATCCTTATTTGGGGGCGTCAGAAAATTTTAGAGTCAGTCATCTACACCTTCTGAGGTATTGTTTGCAGACAGCTTTAGGAGCAGTTTATACAACTCCCTGAGAGAATTTTGAGTGAAATTTCTATTCTGGCTTGCTTTCTAATCCTCTGTGTTCCCAAGATGTTAGCCTGCTATTTAAAGATCAGAGCTATGCATGTTTTTCTGAATGTCACATATTTTTTATGAACACTCTAGTCATTTCTGAGTGCTTTCTACTGCGTGAGACCCTCAAATAGTTAAACTAAATAAACTTGGAGCAAGAAATATTGCTGGGCATGCTCTGATTTTCCGCTACTTCTTCAATGGTGTAAGAAGGCAACACTGAAAACAGATATGCATGGAGCTGTAGTGGTCAGTGAGGTCTTCAAGGTGACAATGACAAGCTGAATTTGATCCTGTGCTAGAGAAGGTGATGGGAAATATGACTTCGGCTTCATTCCAGCAAAGTACTCACAGCCAAAGCATAGTCTCATTATGTAAATCTATTTATAGAGGTAGATATATTCCATCTTTAATAAATGCATGCATCTCATTAGCATTAACAGAATTTAGTTAGGAAGTAAGGAAGAAATGTAGCTGTTAGTTTGAGCAACTTCTCTTTTTGTGTGCATGTAATAAAGTCTAACCTCAGAAAATTCCACCTCAGGTTTGTTCACAGGATATCTCTGAGAGTCAGTTTTGGAACAGAGAGAATGTGATATCTGTCACATTCATGATTTGAGCTGCAGTTTTTGACGTAAAACTTATTAAAAAGAAGCAAATACAATCATAAATTAAGGCATAATCAATTAAAATTGACAAGAAAGTGTAAGCACAGCCACAAATGCACCTGTTTTTGCAAGAATGGAAACCCAGTGATATTGGCCTTTCCACAGTGTGTTTTAAGAGAGCATTCTCAAGAAATGATAGGTCATTGTTACAGGATCGTGCCATTATTGATGGAAGTTCAGAAGATTAATGTCTAGAGGCTCAAATAAGTTTGAGAGATGCTTATTCCGCAGCCTCTGGGTGGAGTGTGCTAATTTGAAGCTAGCTAGAATGTTTTGGTGAGAAGAACTAGATTACAGGCTGTGAAAGAGAAACAATGGTCATGTCTACTTCATTCATAGGCTTGCTGAGAGGTATAAGAACAAGAATCCAAACATAGATAAGGCACTTCTGCTTGGGAGGTCTGGGCTACATTTCTCTCTCTAGCCTCTCTGCTGTCCCTCTGATTAGTCCACTTGCTTCCTAACCCCCTGGCCAAACCTCCATTCTTGGAGTAAGGTTGAGAAGGGTGGGAGAAAGTGGAAGGGTGGTTGGGAGCCCCTCCTGGGGACTCAGGTTTCTGGGAGGGCTGTTGTGTTTCTGTATTACCTTTTACCTTGTATATTCCTGTATATAACTGCATATACTGTAAATATGTGCTTGCACATTGTGCCAGCTGTAAAGATAAGCTTCATTCAGATTTCCAGAGCCGGCTGAGTCTAGTCTGGGTGATTTCCAAAGTGTATGGGGGGTGGGTAACACCCAAACCATCACATGGAGTAAAGGGATCATTTGAAATTGAAGGGAAAGGATATAGGCTAATAAAGTTCAGAAATTAGTTATTTCTCTGTTCCATTAGAAATTAATTAAGAAGCAGCAAAATACTAATTCGCTGTACTTTGGGCTCAGGTGTGTCCCGCTAGAGGCTAGAAATTGTTCTTCAATCCTCTAACTCTGCTGTCTTTTTATAACCTCATGGCAAGGCCAGCTCGCTCTTCTTTCCTCCCCCTCCAGCCCTGGGTCGGGCAGGAGCTGCTTTATCAGGGCAAGCATCTATGCAGTAGGCCTGTCCTGGGGCCTCCAGAGGCTTGTGCCTATGGATGGCAGAGGCGTTGCGGGGGGAGGATTGGAGCACTGGGGATTATAGATTTAGGTTTGGGTTGGGAGAAAGTTCAAGGGGGTCGCTATGGATCTTGTATCTGCTTTGTAACTTCTTTCTGTATCTCTCTCTCCAAATACAATCCTGTTTTCTCTCTGATTCATTTGAGAGCTTCATTCTGTGGGCTCTGTAAAAAAAACCCAGGAGAAGAGGCATGGGTGAGGTTTGGCCTAGTATTGCCTGTGACAGAAGTACTTGCAGCTGCTGAACTTTAATCATGTTTTCAGACCGGAATTGTTTGGGAGCTCTGGGTCTGTGGGAGAACAGTGCTTGAGATTGGGCAGACTGCAGCAAAGGCAGAAGGAGACGTGACAAACGACCCAGTGGAAACTGGAAGAGTTTCTGCGAGACAGGATGACAAGAAAGGTTCAGCAGAGGTGGAAAAGCAAAGCAGGAGCAAAACCAGAGGAAATGCTGAGGAAGTGAAATTGAGATAAGGCTGGAAGACTCTCAGAGACCCAGGGTAAGGGACACAGGGGTGAAGTTAAAACTAGAGATGATACAACAAAACTGTGCACTGCCGATATAGGACAGGCTTGCTGCCAGCCCCAAAGCCTGGGTCTGTTGTTTCTCAGCACTGCTTTGTAATGGGAAACATCTATCATCAGAGCCTCTCCCATGTGCTCAGGTTGCTGCTGGTAGCAGTGATTGCAGTAAGACCATTGCCTCAGGACCATCCCACTGAGAGCTGGCAGTATGGACACCTCTTACGAGGACACTCTGGACATCTATTTATTCGGCCTCCACCTGAAGCTGGTCCTGTGTGTTCCTCTGCAGGGGATAAATCCACGGAGAAGGAATGTCCTCTTACTGCCATCCTAAGCAAACTATCTAAGTATGGAGTAGCACCATAGCAATTTTTCTTTTCAATTTTAATTTTCTTATTTTTTAATGCAGAAAATTGCTTACCGTTTGCTGCCTCCTTTCTTCCTCAGAGCCCCCCAAACCCTCATTTTTTCCTACAAAATTCTTGTCACAGTCAGAGCATGGGATGATGGTGACCACCAAATCAGTAACTACTCAATATTTCTTTTTAACATCAGCCATATGGTAAGTCTGTGATCATTGCCTAACTCGGTCAGAAGCTTAGAGATGTAAAGCTTCTTATGCCTTTGTCAGGCCAGCTGTTTCTATTGGGAGGCTGAAGATTAAGCATTCATACTGCTGAATTTATCTCAAAAAATCTTACTGTGTACATCTCAAAAAGGGAGTATTAAAAAAAAGAGAGAGACAGAAAATACTCTAAAAGACTCTAATATGCTGAGAATTTTTACTGAAGAATTCTTCATATGCTTGGAAGAGACCTCCAGAGGTCATCGAGTCCAACTCCCTCCGCTGCAGGGACATCCTCTGCTAGATCAGGTGACTCAGAGCCTTTGAGTATCTCCAGGGATGGGGCCTCAGCTACCTTCCTGGGCAGCCTGTTCCAGTGTTCCAGCACCCTCATGGTGCAGAACTTGTTCCTAACATCCAATCTAAATCTTCTCTCACTTCAAACCATTGCTGCTCGTCCTATCATTGCAGCCCTTTGGAAACGGTCCCTTTGCAGCCTTCACCAGTAGGTTGCTGGTGACTTTCCTTCTTTCCCATTCTTCTTGCTGATTTCTCCAGTTTTTAATTGCTGTATCAACTACCCATTTATTTTTCCTGACTATTTCAGCAATATGTCAGAAGGGCAAACAAGAGTATTTAATTTCCAGTTTTATTTTAGGCACAGTTCAAAAGTTGCCGTGACAGCTGGTAGCAACACAAGAAACATTTTCTGCCATACTGGTTTAAATTAACATTCCAGCACTACCACAAACCCAGCAGCATTATGATTGAAATGATTGATTGTATATGACTGCAATTACATGACAAGTTTCTAGAAGATTCTCATTTTGCTGTAGGTTACAATCAACTGTGTTTTAAATGCACCTTATCAAATAATAATGTCTTCAAAGATCTTCAAGACATGAATAAACCTCCTGATGATGTTAATGCTGGGAGGGAGGAGCTCTTGTCTAGAAAAATAAGAACAAACCCTATGAGGAGAGGCTGAGGGAGCTGGGGTTGTTTAGCCTGGAGAAGAGGAGGCTCAGGGCAGACCTCATTGCTGTCTACAGCTACCTGAATGGAGGTTGTAGCCAGGCGGGGGTTGGTCTCTTCTCCCAGGCAACCAGCAACAGAACAAGGGAACACAGTCTGAAGTTGTGCCAGGGGAAGTATAGGCTGGATGTTAGGAGGAAGTTCCTCCCAGAGAGAGTGATTGGTATTGGAATGGGCTGCCCAGGGAGGTGGTGGAGTCACCGTCCCTGGAGGTGTTCAAGAAAAGACTGGATGAGGCACTTAGTGCCATGGTCTAGTTGAGTGGATAGGGCTGGGTGCTAGGTTGACTGGATGATCTTGGAGGTCTCTTCCAACCTGGCTCATTCTATTCCATTCTATTCTAACAACCTTTTTTTTTCCCCAATACACAAGTGGTTTTACACTGAGACTAGAACTGATCACTGAGTTGGCTGTGGCCCCAGGCAGGACCAACTCAGCTCTTGGCTTTGACTTGCCACAAAGATGTCCTAGACACTGGGATTGCTGGTCCCATTCCCACAGGCATAGCTCCTCCTATATTAAGTTGAAACAATTGGACAGACAGAATTTATGCTCTTCTTTGTAAACCTTCATACTTAAAAGTGTAAGAGAATTCTGCTGAGAGGATCTGAAAACATCTGGAAGTAACCTGTCATCAAATGAGTGAAGCAATTCCACATCTACAGGACAGTTGCTTCTTATTCTCTTTCCCAGCTGAGGAGCTGTGGCAGAAATAGAAGAATTTGTCAGTCAATTAGTCCTGCTCTTTGTGCAAAATCACGACTGGGAGTTCACAAATAGATCTTTCAAGATCAGTATTACAGAAACATTCCTGCTGAAGAGCCTGCACGGAGGAAAGAGGAGTTTGTTCCTCCTGGAAGGGAAGAAAGAGGAGTTGCGACTCAATAAATAGAGCTGCAGTATCTGAAGGAATGCAGCTACTGTTTATTCAAACTTTCCACTGCCAGACATGCTCCAGTAACTCCTGTAAAGCAGTGACTTTGGGAGTGCTGATCTCACTGCCAACTCATTCAGGGTACCAGTGAGTTGCTATCACAGTGTATCAATCATTGTAGCTATTGCCCTTTCCATTTCTGCCTCTATGTTAAGAGGCATATCCTCGTGTTCTGTAATTACCAGCCAAACAGCAAGAATTACTACTGTCCATCTGACAGGGTCTGTGATACTCTGTGATACTCACTGATGCTGTAACTATTCCATGACCCACTAGTTCTTGCAGAAAGCTTCTTTATAGTTCCACTGAAGCATGTTTAAGAACACAAGAACCTGAAGACTCCGATACAAGTAAAGCTAAGATATTGTAACTTACACGCTGACATTTTCAGAGCTTTAATTTGAGACAACAAATGACACAGTCATCAAGGCAATCAATTTAGAATGACAGGAAACATTGAGATTAACACAAAATCATCTATTCCATAAATACAGGTAGTTATGGGGGGCGAAAGAGGTAAGTTTGCTAATGGCAGAAAACTTACACAAAAAAGCCTGCCTATAGAAGGAAATTTAGATAAAAATGTAATAATGGGGAGGTTCTTAGGAGCTGTCTATTTATAATGTGCAGTCATTTCATTTTGGCAACATGAGTGAAAAAAAGTATAATCCAGGCCTTTTCAGCACTGAGGGCTTCAGGCTAGATCTAGTCTTCTGATTGTCAGCACATGGTAAAAACACTGTCAATCAGCAAAAAATGTTCTGTAGCCTCTAACACTGAGAGAGTGATAATGTCCACTTTGGTCTCCTGGCAGTCCCACTGAGTGGAAAAGGCCTATGCATAGAAACCCCAACCCTCTGTATGGACTGGGGGAGGATCACAAGCAGAGCTGCAGCCATGCCTTGGCTGAGGGTATATGGACAAGTGGTGATGTCTGCCAGGCTCTGAGCCTGGAGTTTGGAAAAGGAGGGGAAAAGTTAATTTTCTTGCTTTTTTATATCAGTGGGTGATACAGCTAAAGTATCCCCTCTGATGAAGGAATGATGGAAAGGAGGCATTGGATGGCAGATGGAGATGATTACATACTTAACATTACAGGATGATATATGCAATCTGTACCTTGGTTCCAAGGTACAAATGAGAGTGAGGTACTAAGAAAATCAGATGTAGTGCTAAAATGTTGACAAAAAAATATTCAGGAATCATAGATTTAAAAATAAAACTATTTTTGTTCAGGAAAATGGCTTCATAGACATTGAAGTAAAATCTGAACTTGATTATATCCCTATAAACCATTAACTTTGGTAGCAAACATAGATGAGAGAAAAAAAAAATCTATAAAAATCAATCATAAAAGTGAAAATAAAGAGAGCTGTTAGGAGTTAGATAAAGTGGAAAAGGGTATCAGCAGAGCATGGGAGGAGAAACTGCAGCGTGGTTCTGCTGATCACAACAATCATAAACTGCAGTGACAAGATCCTTGCAAGAAGTTAGGCTGTGCAAGTGCAAAGCTCAACAGAAGTTTTAAACACTGGTCGCCTTTTGCTTCAAGTGGTGGCAAATGGGAAGCAACTTTTTAGAATCTTGTTCCAAAATATTCACTTTGTTGTGTTGAACAATAAAAAAATGACATCAGCAGCATAATGTTTAAAGTAGTAAATTGATTTTTAAGCCTGGACAGCCAAAGGCAAAGTTCTCAGTAACACAAAAATGTTAAGCCATGAGGGTTCTCAGTCTGACCACTACCATCAATTATTTCCACTTGTAGTGCAACAAGTATAGGACAAAGGCCAAGCATGGTAACTCTCTTACTTTAAATTCTACACAAATAAATTAAAATCATTCACAGGTTCTCAGAAAGGCAGGTAGGCACTGACTAAACAGGAATGAATTTTCTGTGTCTCTGTAGCTCGCTCTCAGTGGAATCATAGAATCATAGAATGGTTTAGGTTGGAGGGGACCTCAAGGATCATCCAGCTCCAACCCCCTGCTATAGGCAGGGACACCTCCCACTAGAGCAGGCTGCTCAAGGCCTCATCCAGCCTGGCTTTAAACGCTTCCAGGGAGGAAGCATCCACAACCACCTGGGCAACCTGTACCAGTGTCTTACCACCCTCACTGTAAAGAACTTCCTCCTAACATCCAGTCTAAATCTTCCCTCCTCCAGCTT
Source organism: Tricholaema leucomelas (assembly GCA_013400475.1). NCBI lineage: Eukaryota > Metazoa > Chordata > Aves > Piciformes > Lybiidae > Tricholaema lacrymosa > Tricholaema leucomelas. The sequence continues at coordinate 792,333 of WAAF01013760.1, read as the reverse complement.
AAACCCATTCCCCCTCGTCCTGACATTACTAGACCTTGTCAATAGTCCCTCCCCAGCCTTTCTGTGGGCTCTCTTCAGATACTGGAAAGCCACTATAAGGTGTTCTCGAAGCCTTCTCTTCTCCAGGCTGAAGAGCCCCAACTCTCTCAGCCTGTCCTCATAGCAGAGGTGCTCCAGCCCTCTGAGCATCTTCGTGGCTCTCCTCTGGACCCGCTCCAGCAGTTCCATGTCCTTCTTGTGTTGGGGGCTCCAGAACTGCACGCAGTACTCCAGGTGGGGTCTGACGAGAGCAGAGTAAAGGGGGAGAATCCCCTCCCTTGCCCTGCTGGCCACACTTCTCTTGATGCAGCCCAGCACTCGGTTGGCTGTCTGGGCTGCATGTGCACACTGCCGGCTCATGTTGAGCTTCTCGTCGACCCAGACCCCCAGGTCCTTCTCCTCAGGGCTGCTCTCCAGCCATTCACCACCCAGCCTGTATCTGTGCCTGGGATTGCGCCGACCCAGGTGCAGGACCTTACACTTGGCCTTGTTAAATGTCATGAGGTTGGTCTTTTGGCTAAATAAAATACCTTTTGACTAAAAGTGAAAACAGTTAGTACCGGAAATGCAATCGTGAACAATGCTATTGAGTGGTGTAAGAAAAGAAGACCCAGCTGATAGTGCACTGCTTGTAAATGTCAGAAGTGCTGCGATCCTATAGTCATATCTTTGGGCAGATACTTCTTTTAACCCCAAGATTCTGTGTTGCTCATTGCACCATTTGCAAAGGTTTTAATGTTTTCAGAGCAGAACCTTTTTCTGATGCAGGCATCCTGCACTGCATAGCATAATGCTGTGGTTTTTTCACTCACCACAGTTGCTGCTACTGCAGTAGTAAAGAATAAGAAAGCAGATGGCATCTGCTTAGTCAGTGCATTTGCAACTGAATAGAGAAATCACAACATTTTGTTATTTGGGAATTGGAAAGACAATATTCATTCTTAATTTAACCACAAAGCCTGAAATAATTGCTGATAGTGGGCAAGGTGTGGTATATGTTGACTTACATTTTGCCTCTGTGATTCTATTAATAGTCTCAGGCTGCTGAGCAACGTTTATTAAATTCCTCTTAGTATTCCCAGCTACCAGCTTGTGTGTGTGTGTGTGGCTATAACAGCAACCCTTTTGCACATTTATGGATGTTTACATAATATAAAAGAATTAAAGGGAAGAGATGTGGCCCTTGGTGAGGAGCTGGTTTGTAGAATGCATCTCATTGTGCATCTCCTTATTTTAACCTCCTGATGTGTTCTTCTTGCTGTCACCAATGAACCTAGGAGAGATGAAGGTTTCCTGAGAATGTTGACACTTTTACTACTTATTCCATGTTTGTGCTGGATAGAGAATCATAGAGTCAACCAGGTTGGAAGAGACCTCCAAGGTCATCCAGTCCAACCTATCCCTCAGCCCTAGTCCTGTCAACTAGACCATGACACCAAGTGCCTCATCCAGGCTTTTCTTGAACACCTCCAGGGATGGTGACTCCACCACCTCCCTGGGCAGCCCATTCCAATGCCAGTCACTCTCTCTGGCAAGAACTTCCTCCTAACATCCACCCTAGACCTCCCCCACCACAACTTGAGACTGTGTCCCTTTATTCTGTTGCTGGGTGCCTGGGAGAAGAGACCAATCCCATCTGGCTACAGCCTCCCTTTAGGTAGTTGTAGACAGCAATGACATCACCCCTGAGCGTCCTCCACGCTAAACAACCCCAGCTCCTTCAGCCTCTCCTCGTAGGGCTGTGTTCCAGGCCCCTCACCAGCTTCATCGCCCTTCTCTGGACATGTTCCAGTATCTCAACATCTCTCTTGAATTGAGGAGCCTAGAACTGGACACAGTACTCAAGGTGTGGCCTGAGCAGTGCTGACTACAAGGGAAGAATAACCTCCCTTGTGTTACTGGCCACACTGTTCCTGATGCAGGCCGTTGGTTCTCCTAGGCACCTGGGTGCACTTCTGGCTCATGTTCAGCCTATTATCTAGCAGTACCTTCAGGTCCCTTTCTTCCTGGCTGCTCTGCAGCCACTCTGTCCCCAGCCTCTAGATTTCCTCATTTTAAAAAACCCAGAAATTGCTAGCTGCCTTTGACATCAGTCTTGTATATCAATGGACAAGCATTGCAGATTGTGGGATGTGACAATGTACAAGGTTGTTGTTAGTTTGGATTTCATGCTTCATTGGCATTGAAGAGTAAAGCAGCAAAGGAGGTGGCCTCATTTCTGTTTATGCTTCGGTGGCAAAAGTGGTAGAATTATTTCCTTCCTATTTCTGATAATTTGTGCAATTTCAGTGGGAGGTTTGGATCAGTCTTTCTTTCAGCAGTTCTTGTTCACGGAGTTAGGAATTTTCATAAAACTTCCTGAGCTTCTCCTAGGGATGGCAAAAGTGAATGTGCTCTTTGCTTCTGTCCCTGACAGATTGTTCTTTTCCAGGCTTGCTTTTAACCTTGCAGCTTCTTTCACTGTGTAGACAAACCTGCAAGGTCTCTCTGGAGATAATAAATTGGGAGAAATCTAGTACAAAAATATTGCAATAAGCTAAAGAATTGTTAAGCAGTTGGAGAGAAAACGTCTCTGAAATTAACACTGGTTCTAGCAGAAGACAGTGAACTTAAAGACTTGAAATTCATGCATTATTTCCCCTCTTAGCATGTGCATAAAGTGCAGGTAAACAGCTACAAATCAAAGTGTTGCACATATGAACCTTTCTTTCCTTCCTATTTTCAGTTCACACAACTGAAGCACAGATGCTGCACAGGAACACAGTTCCATAAGATAGTTATTCATCTGGAAGAAACATTAATCTTTAAATATAAGGTTGTTCAGTTTGTATTCTTTTATGGATTATTTAGTGCTTTTCATGTGGTATAGCTCAAAGTACTTTACTAAGCAATGAACTGTAGTAGATATGTGCCATGAATGCAAAACTCAACTCACCAGAGCTATGAATGATACAAATGCATTAGAGTTATTTTTTGTGTCTGGGTGCTGTCACTTGCACCTACACAAATGATGGATAGGGATGAGTCCTGTGCAAAATAGATGTTTGCTTTTATGAACTAACTAGAATATGTGAATCCAAGAGTAATATTTGCCAACAGGAAAGCTGTCTTTGAGAAAAAAGTTTTCTGCCACCCTGTGAGAACACAACAGAATATATGTGAAAAATACAGGCAGCAAAAGTATTAGTAAATATGAAGCAGTATTCTAGGTGGTTATTTTTGTTTTGGTTGGTTTGTTTGTTTCCCTAACTTTATTTTTTATTTCACCAGCAGCTAGAATTCCAGAAAGATGCCACATTTTCTCAAGCATGGCCAATGTGCATGGTAGAGTAGGGGATAGTCCTTCCCAGAAGACCTTGCATTCTATATAGGTAAAACTGGAACAGTTTTGTGGTGGCAACTAGAAGATGATGATTGATGTTTGAAAGCAAATGAGTTGCTGTTGTATAACAAATTAATGCTAAGCAGCCAGAGAAAAGTTCACACATTTTTAGCCTATTCAGTCATGAGGTTATATTCATTTGCTTCACCATCCTTTACTAGAAATGCAGGAGAGTCTTTGCAACTGGTGGGACTTTCTTGGCTGCTCTGAGGTGGCTTTATTCACCACTGTAATTTGACCTTGGTCAGTCATTCAGCTACATCTTCAATCATGTAGAGTTTGGAGTGATTTGCACAGTCTTTGATGTTTGAATCTTGACATTTCTAGTGCTCTGTGCAGTATCTTAAACATTTATCTTCTGTAGAAGACCCATATCTTTTATTGTATTTAATGAGGCTTACAAGGAGATAAAGATTCAAGATGGAATCTGTCATAGAAACCTAGAATGGCTTAGGTTGGAAAAGACTCTAGAGGTCATCTACTCCAACCTCCCCATCATGGGGAGGGGCACCTTTCAACTAGACTTGGCTGTTCAAGGCCTCATCCAGCCTGACCTTGAACTCCCCCAGGGAGGAGACTTCCACAACATCCCTGGGCAGCCTAGTCCAGAGTCCACCACCCTCATACTGAAGAACTTCTTTCTAAGATCCAATCTAAACGTAGTGTCCCTCAGCTTCAAACCATTCCCCTTTGTCTTATCTCTGGACATCCTTATGAAAAGTCCCTCTGCAGCCTTCCTGGTAGGATCCCTTCAGGTATTGGAAGGCAAGTCCAAGGTCTCCCCCAGAGTCTTCTCTCCTCCAGGTTGAATAACCCCTGCTCCCTGAGCCAATCCTCACAGCAGAGGTGCTGCAGCCCTTGGATCATCTTTGTTGCCCTCCTTTGGACTTGCTCCAACAGCTCTGTGTCCTTCTTATGACTGAGACACCAGAACAGGATGCAGTATTCAAAGTGAGGTCTCAGAAGAGCAGACTAAAGGGACAGAATCCCCTCTCTTGCCCTGCTGGCCACACTCCTCATTGATGAAGCCTAGAGATCAGAAAATGTTACATCTACTGTATTGGTTCTCAAAGGTGTTGTCTTTCTGTAGCACAAGTGTGAAAGCACCAGTCAATAACTCTGGGAACAAAAAGGAAAGATACCCTGAAAATAAAGGATTACAGCACAGTAAGTATCTGCAGTCACTTGGTAGAATGTTATAACATTTCTTAATGGATCCCTTGGGCAAAGTGAGTATCTTCACCACATGCTGAATATCACAGAATGGAAACAAACCTGTGAACTGTCTCAAGTAAGAGGAACAGCAGAACGCAGAACAAACTGCTGTAGCTTTATTCTATTTTTTAATGTTCTTGTCACTGCCACTATTCTTATGAGTCAGGAAGGTCACCAAAATCAAGCCTGGATAATTTCTAGAACTAGTAGTTGTTATTTTTATTGTACAAAAGCAAGAAGAGGAGCACCTCCGCTCTGAGGATAGGCTGAAGGAGCGGGGGTTGTTCAGCCTAGAGAAGAGAAGACTCTAGGGGGGACACCTTAGAGCTGCCTTCCAATACCTGAAGGGATCCTACAGGAAGGCTGCAGAGGAACTTCTTGTAAGGGTGTCTAGGAATAGGACAAGCGGGAATGGTTTGACGCTTAAGGAGAGTAGATTTAGACTGGATCTGAGGAAAAAGTTCTGCAGCGCAAGGGTGGTGACACTCTGGAGGGAGTTTGTGGATGCCTCCTGCCTGGATGTGTTCAAGACTGGGCTGGATGAGGCCTTGAGCAGCTGAGTCTGGTTAAGTGGTGGCCCTGCCTGTGGTGGGAGGTCGGAGCGGATCTGTAGAGTCCCTTCTAACCTAAGCCGTTCTGTGATTCTGTGACAATAATTGGCCTGATATGACAGCAGCAGCAGAAAAGCACAGGAACACACAGCATTTTGAAGGAGTTGCATTACAGTCTAGGTAGCCCACTTCCTGAGTATCAGGTCTTCATGTCCTGCTGCAGATAATGCTCCAGTGCTTTATACTTTGGACTGAAATGCTCACATTTCTTTTTTAAAGACATTTTTTTGTTTGTTTTATATTTTTACTTTATGCAGAAAGAGTGTGGGGTACATTTCCTTCAGGCACTGAGTGAAGTTTCATTTTCCTGTGATTTTTACACTTACTCACAATCTCTCTACCCGTGGCTCCTGAGTTTGCAGCTTCCCCTAAACAGAAATTACACTATTTCAGTTAATCTTTATATTCTACACAATGGATTCTCTGTTTAGGTGTGCGCTAGAACCTTGGAGTAAATGCTTCAATCGGACCAAACAGAGCAGACCCATTTCTTTCCTGTGTTACTTTCTGCCACCACAGGAGGTCAGCTCCTAAACCCTACATAATCTTCATGGAAAGTCATTGCAAACAAACACAGTGTTCTCTGTGCTTATGTTCTTTTTGCTGTATGGGTTTAATGGTCTCTCTGGTTTTTGTTATGAATTGGTTGGTTCTTGCTACAGGCACAGCAGTATGTTATGGTTGTTTGAAAAAAATCAGTGCCCTGTTAACATGAGGTCTTGGTTCAGTGAGATGGGACTGTTTTTTATGCTAGAAGATTTGCTCTGGGTTAAAAATAGCATGATCTGTGTTCTGCCTCTCACTCTCTAACAGCTTCTTCACTGGCCTTGAGCATGTAACTTAGAGTTTATCTTCCTTCTCTGAGAACTGTGGTTAATAATGAATACTTCAGTATCCCACAAGTGTCTGGAAGACAAAGTGGGTGCTGGATAATCCACAAAGAGACAGTGGTGCGAAGAAAGAAAGATGTATCATTAGTCATCTTGTAAAAACAAATGCTGTTTAAAATGGCATTAGAATTGTATGTGTTAGGAAAATGCATCTTCTGAGTAGTTAAAAACTAACAGCATCTATTATGTGCTGTCAGGAGGGGAGAAGAAAAACATCAAATATGCTGTGTTCTGCTGCAGGTATTGATGCACTCGTGGTGTGCTCCAGCTTTCAGGTCACCTTGGTATTGCTTGCTGGACTAGCCACGTTATAGGAATGTCTGTCTCATGCTGGGCAGCCTAAACCAGGATGCTCTCTGGTGCTCCAGCTAGTGTCAAAGTGGGGAGGGAATAATTTTCTGTGCAAAAGTCGTATGTAGTGCAGAGCAGCTACTTCCTCCCATGTTTAAGTTCTCTCAGAGCTTTGCACGTGATTTCTCTCTTTCAAACCATGAAAGTGGGTGTCAGTCTCTTCTCTCAGGTGCTAAGTGACAGGACAAGAGAAAATGGCCTCAAGTTGCACCAGGGCAAGTTAGACCATTGAATCATAGAATGCTAGGTGTTGTGTGGGACTTCTGGAGATCGTCTAGTCTAACTGCTTTGCTAATGCACCTATGCCTAGATCAGTTTGCACAGAAATACATTCACGTGGGTATTGAAAGTCTCTAGAGAAAGACTCCACAACCTGTCTGGGCAGTGACATGCCTGTCACTCTCAAAGTAAAGAAGTTTCTCTTTAACTTCATGTGAGACTAGATAGGGCTGGGCGATAGATTGGACTGGATGATCTTGGAGGTCTCTTCCAACCTGGTTGATTCTATGAAACCTTCTGTGTTCTAGTTTGTATCTGTTGTGCCTTGTACTATCACCAGCCACCACTGAGAGGAGCCCAGCCCCATAATCTGCACCCTGTAGATATTTATGTGCATTTATAAGATCCCCTCTCAGTCTTCTTTCTCTCAGGCTAAAGAGCCCCAGGTCTCAGCCTCTTCTCACAAGAGGGATGCTCCGGTTCCCTAATCATCTTTGTGACCCTCAGTTGGACTCTCTCCAGTAGTGCCCTGTCACTCTTGAACCGGGGAGTGTTAAACTGGACACAATACTCCAGGTGTGGCCTCACCAGGGGAGTAGAGGGGAAAGAGAACCTCCTTTAATATACCCCCATTTCATTGGGAAAAGTTTCTTCACTGAAAGAACTGCAGCAGACTGCCCAGGGAAGTGGTTGAGTTACCATCCATGTAGGTATATAAAAGATGTGCACTTGTGGTGCTCAGTGATGTGATTTAGTAGTGGACTTGGCAGTGTTAGGTTAACAATTGGGCTTGATGATCTTAGAGGTCTTTTCCAGCTTAAACGACTCTGTGATTCTATTAAGGAATCTCAAATACTTTATGATTGGAGCTCTACTGATTTAGCAGTCTTTTTGCTAAGAGATCCTGCAGTACTGGGAGGAATCCTTAGCACTTTCTTTGTAGAAAACCTGCTATAGACCAGTCTCTGTGGAGCAATTTTATTGATGTTCTCACAGTGGGTGTACAGCATGTCTGATATTAGTTGCCACAGACATAAAAATGTCTGATTCTTTTCTTGCATAACTGTTATTATTGCCAAGATTAAAAGCTTGCTAGAAGAGACATGACAGGAGGGACAGAGCTATCTGGCTCCACCTGGCACTTGTGTGGAAAAAAGACCTTAAGAGAAGTCACCTACCAAAAAAAAAAAAAGAAATTGCTTGGCATTGATAAATAGCATGGCAATTATGTAGAACAAATGGGAAAGTTAATTTAGTGATGTGTATATGTGCTAAAGAAAAGAGTGACTTAAGATCCTGCTTGTCATTATTGTAACATCTCAGTTCACGGTACCGAGAAGCAGGGCAGTATTCCAGTATTTCCTGTGCCCGGTACAGCATAATCAAAATCATAGAATCATAGAATGATTTGGGTTGGAAGGGACCTCTGAAGGGCATCTAGTCCAACAGCCCTGCAGTCAGCAGGGACATCCTCCACTAGGGCAGATTTTTCAAAGCCTTGTCAAGCCTCACCTTGAAGATCTCCAGGGATGGTGCCTCAGCTACTTCCTTGGGCAACCTGCTCCAGTGTTCCAGCACCCTCAGAGCACAGAACTTGTTTCTAACATCCAACCTAAATCTCCTCTCTAATTTCAAATCATTGCCCCTTGTCCTATCCCTGCAGGCCTTTGGAAACAGTCCCTCTGCAGCCTTCTTGGAGGCCCTGTTGAGGTACTAGAAGGCCTCTATTAGGTCTCCTCAGAGCCTTCTTTTCTCCAGGCTGAACAACCACAACTCCCTCAGCCTGTCCTCGTAGCAGAGGTGTTTCAGCTCCCTGATCATTTTCCTGGCCCTCCTCTGGACCTGCTCCATCAGGTCCATGTCCTTCCTGTGTTGAGGAGTCAAGAGCTGGATGCAGTACATCAGGTGAGCTCTTACCAGAGCAAAGTGGCAGAATCAGTGCTTTTGGTAAATACACAGTTTTCTTAAAGGCACATAATGCAGCTCTGTAAAAGGTGAAACTAATCTAACAGGTTCTGTTTTCTTTCTGATCATCCAGCACAATTGATTTCAAAACCTCCACGTTTGCATAAATACAACTTTAGCCACCTTAGAAGAATTTTTATAACCATATAGCAAATATTCTTATATCTTTGTTTATGATGTGATTTGGTGAAAAACTGTGTTCGGGGAAGGGGCAGCAATCAGTTCTTAAAGTCCATAAGCAATCTCTTATGCTGGACTAACATTTAAAGCTGTCTTACAGAATCTGTTTCTTGCCTCGCTCTTAGCCATTTGAACTTTACTATTGTCAGTATAATCTATAAAAAATGACAAGGGGATTCTCATTTATACAGAAGTGAACTTTGATCTCTTCTCAGACAGTGGTCACAAGCAAAACCTGAACATCTCTGAATTATTACTATTTCAGAAAGCAGTGATGTCTTATTTGATGTTCCGCTCATCCAGCAAGGTTCCAGAATCAAGTAACTGCAAAAATCATCCTCAAATAACTGGTGTCT
>WAAF01013760.1:632750-783087 GCA_013400475.1 Tricholaema leucomelas | reverse complement strand
GGGGTCTTAAATTTCAAACTTAGCCGTCAGTGTATTTTGGACAGCAAGCTGTTTGAAGAGATCTCTATTAGATCTGTTAGAGATGCTGTTTGGCAGTGTCCTATACAGAAACATGCAAAATGCTTCTGTGGTCTCCATCTATAAAGACTGCTGAAAAAGTCCTGTAGGAAAAAAAAACATGATAAGCAAGTCATGGCTTCACCACTGAAAAACAGCAGGATGGTTTCCCTTAGTCAATTGAATACCAAAGTCTGAATAAAATATTGCTTGGTTTATGTTTATCTGTATTCATTCAGTACCTCTATTTCTAAGTCATACAAATTTTAGGTACTTTTTTGGAGATGACTTAGAAAGACTTTATGTATTTTTATATAGATATAGATATGTATGTGTTTTTTCATTACATTTATTTCCTTAGGTTAAGCTTTGGCCAAGGTGTCAGTCCAGGAAACAGGTTTACTGTGACTGCCTAAATAAGCATTGCATTGAGGTTTTAGGTCAAATTCTAGACTTAATACATGTTTGTAAAGAACTACTTTCGAATTGCGTATTACACATCCTTCAATACTCAATAGTTTAGGAGATGGCATACAATCTAAAATGTTCAGAGTCAGGCTGGAGAACCAGGCAAAGGAGAACCTCATGAAGTTCAATAAGGACAAGTGTGGAATCCTGCACCTGGGGAGAAATAACAGGAAGTACTGGAAGACTGCTATTAGTTTTCCCTGCAGCCCTCCGTTTTCCAGGCTGAACAACCCCAGCTCCTTCAGCCTGTCCTCATAGCAGAGCTGTTCCAGCTCTCTGATCATTTTTGTGGACCTTCTCTGGATCCTCTCCATCAGGTCCATGTCCTTCTGTGATGAAGACTCCAAAGCTGCACAAATATATAATAAATCATATTTGTATTTACATATAATTTACATTAACAAAGAAGTATAAGGTAAAATCTCAGTTCCCTTGAGCTGGTGTTAAAATCTCAGTTGAGTTCAGTGTGCCAGGATTTCACAGTCAGCCCTGCTGAACCTCAGAAATATATTCCTTTCTGGCAATGTCATCTGAGGATGCACTTAGCCTGGTGTCACTTCAAGTGCTCCCAGAGTGCTGCTAACAGGCCCTGGCAGCATACTTGCAGGATGTGCTGTTTTCTGCCTTCACACCTAAACAAGTGCCGCCAGTGTTTTGTGTAGTGTGCTGGACATATACTACAAAGAAAACACTTCCAATAATATTTCTTTCAAAATCTTTCCCCTGTGTAGTACTGTCTATCCTTTAAAACATACCTGCCATCTGTTCACAGAATCACAGAATGTTAGGGGTTGGAAAGGACCTCAAAAGATTGTCCAGTCTGACCTATCAGCCCTATTCAATCAACTAGACCATGGCACTAAGTGCCTCATCCAGCCTTATCATGAACACTTCCAGGAACAGTGACTCCACCCCCTCCCTGGGCAGCCCATTCCAATGGCAAATCACTCTCTCTGTCAAGAACTTCCTCCTAACATCCAGCCTAAGCCTCCCCCCACCACAACTTGAGACTGTGTTCCCTTGTTCTGTTGCTGGTTGCCTGGGAGAAGAGACCAACCCCCACCTGGCTACAGCCTCCCTTCAGGTAGCTGTAGACAGCAATGAGAGTCGCCCCTGAGCCTCTTCTTCTCCAGGCTAAACAACCCCAGCTCCCTCAGCCTCTCCTCACAGGGCTGTGTTCCAGGCCCCTCACCAGCTTCATCACCCTTCTCTGGACACGTTCCAGTATCTCAACATCTCTCTTGAATTGAGGAGCCCAGAACTGGACACAGCATCAAGTTGTGGCCTGAGCAGTGCTGACTACAGGGGCAGAATAACCTCCCTTGTGTTACTGGCCACACTGTTCCCGATATAGGCCAGGATGCCATTGGCTCGTCTGGCCACCTGGGCACACTGCTGGCTTATGTTCAGCCTACTATCTACCAGTACCCCCAGGTACCTCTCTGCCTGGATGCTCTTCAGCCACTGTCCCCAGTCTGTAGCACTGCTTGGGGTTGTTGTGGCCAAAGTGTAGAACTCTGCACTTATTCTTGTTAAATCTCATCTCATTGGCCTTTTCCCACCCATCCAGCCTGTCAAGGTCCCTCTGCAGGGCTCTCTTACCCTCCAGCAGATCAACACCTGCTCCTAGCTTGGTGTCATCTGCAAACTTACTGATGCTGGACTCAGTCCCCTGGTCCAGGGGACCCACGTCCAGATGGGCCTTAAGTGTCTCCAGAGAAATAGACTCCGCAACCTCTCTGGGCAGCCTGTTCCAGGGCTCCATCACACTCAGTGAAAAAGTTTTCCCTTAGGTTCATGTGGAACCTCCTCTGCTCTAGCCTGCACCCATTGACCTTTGTCCTATTATTGGACATCACTGAGCAGGGCCTGGTTCCATCCTCCCAATACTGCCCTTCACATATTTATTAGTATGAACATGGTCATCCCTCAGGCTCCTCTTCTTCAAGCTAAAGAGCCCAAGTTCCCTCAGCCTTTCCTCATAAGGAAGATTTTCCACTGCCTTCAGCATCTTTGTGGCTCTACACAGGACTCTTTCATGGAATAAACTCCAATTGAAACATACATGGACAATATAAAATATTGAAATAATGGCACTGAACTTTGGAGCTACAGGATTAGCCAAAGTCCTGTGTTAAAAAGCCACATCATGAATTTCTCTTTCTTTCTATGGTCACAGCAGTTCCGGTAATTGTGGTGGTTTGGGTGTTACCCACCTTGCTGCCCCCCACTTTGGAAATCACCCAGACTAGACTCAGCCGGCTCTGGAAATTGGCTGAAGCTTATATTTACAGCTGGCACAATGTACAAGCAGATATTTACAATCTATATACAGTTATACACAGAAACATACAAAGTAAAAGGTAATACAGAAACACAACAGCCCTCCCAGAAACCTGAGTCCCCAGAAGGGGCTCCCAACCACCCTTCCACCTTCTCCCACCCCTCTACCTTACCCCAGACATTGCCTTGTGCCCCAAGGAAGAATGGAGGGTTGGCCAGGGGGGTTAGGAAGCAAATTGGATTAATCAGAGAGACGGAGGGTGAAATTAGAGAGAAATGCAGCTCAAAGCCCAGGCTGTGCCCGAATGCCTTATCCATGTTTACACTCTTGTTCTTACACATCTCAGCAAGCCTATGAGTGAAGTAGATATCACCATTGTTTCGCTTTCACAGCCTGTGATCTAATCCTTCTCACCAAAGCATTCTAGCTAGCTTCAAACTAGCACAGTAATAAAGCAGTTTGGAGGCTGCAAAGTATATTATTGAAAGTATTTTTATGGCTGTGCTCAGATAATTTATACTCAATATGATTGATTAAGAAATTTATTGAGCAAGGTAGCTCACTGTAGCTATGATAAGTAATATTTCACCTCCTTGCTAATTAAGAAATGCAGCAAGAAAATATTTCACTTATTTTTCTGTAGCACCGAGGATAATTAATTTTTTTAAACCCAAAATGTCAGCAAAGCTATCCACTTTATTTGCCCCTCAGAAACACTTTGCTATAAAAAAAATCCACCTGGTTTGTTAGAAGTAAAGCAACTGTTGAAGAAATTGATAGTGTTGTTGCCACAATCACTATCAGAAATAAGTAATTTCATAATAACAAAATCATTATGCCTCTTTGGATAGGCAACAAGCATTCATAAAAGTAAATATATCAAAAGGTATACTTAGAAAAGCAGCAGAATAATATAAACTAAGGGTAATATAATTTTCTTGTTTTATTCTGTGTTTTCTTAAGTGAATGGCTTACAGTAGCTTTTACTAGGTGTGGTTTTGAGATACTTAAGTACATGATACACTTGACATAGTTTTAAATCAGCTACCCCAAATCCACCCCAAATTGGTATCCTTCACAGATATGTGAGGACCTCATAGAGTGAGGACCTCATAGAGCAGGCCCAGAGGAGGGCCAGAAAAATGATCATCGGACTGGAACATCTTTGCTACGAGGACAGGCTGAGGGAGATGGGGTTGTTCAGCCTGGGGAAGAGAAGGCTTCAGTATATGAAGGGAGTCTACAGGAAGGCCGCAGAGGGACTGTTTCCAAAGGCCTGCAGTGATAGGATGAGAGGGAATGGTTTGAAATAAGAGGAGATTTAGGTGGGATGTTAGGAACACGTTCTTTACCGTGAGGATGCTGGAACACTGGAAGTGGTTGCCCAGGGAGTTAGTTGAGGCCCCGTGCCTGGAGATAGTCAAGGTCAAGCTTGGCAAGGCTCTGAGCGATCTGCTCTAGTGGAGGATGTCCCTGCTGACTTCAGGGCTGTTGGTCCCTTCCAACCCAAACCATTCTATGATTCTATGTACGCCTCAAGGCTTATAGTAATCACGACTGTTAGAAATGGATATTGATCAAATGCAGACAGTAGCTTACTGAACATATGTGTGGCACAGGATTTTTGCACCTTTTTTCTGAAGCATCTGTTACTGTTAGGATCAAGATACAGAACCCGCTAGAAATCTGTACAGAAACAGCCTTGAATTTCCATCTGGTTTTGGTAAGCTCAGATCAATCAGTGGTTCATTCCTCTCTTCAAACCAAAACTGTGAGCAGTATTCAGTAACTACAGTTTTGTATCCTCTGTTCATGAAGGTAAATCTCCAAGGAATTAATCTTGCTGTCCTGGAGACTTAGATTTCCAAAGGATCACATTAAAGATGAGCTGGAATTTTAGTTTAGTAGCTCGATACACTGCACTTGAAATGTAGCAATGGTTGTGAGTATTTTGGAGACTTTATTACTCTTGATATTAAATTCCTCAGCAGTAGGATCAGTGCTTATTCTTCTTTAACCTGCACTGTAGAATGCCTCATGTTCTTTGTAGTGTAATAGGAAGTAATATTGTTGTGTCATTGTCTAGAAAAGACAAATGAAACATGTTTTGCATTTTGAAGTTACTCACATGCTGGGGACTACACTGGCAAAAGAAGAAAATAGTTAAGGTCCATCTGTTATCTACTTGATAGGCTTGGACAGAAAACTGACTTTTGAGGCTTCCTGCCCTTGGAGGCTTGTAGCTTGTTGGATCACAGTTGCTGACAGTTGTTTCTGAAGTATATTAACTCCACACTATCTTAGTGGAAACAGAGTGGGACAATTCCAGATGGAAATTCAGGTCTTACTGATTTGCCTGATGGAATTGCCTCTTTCTTTTGTTGACTGTAAAGGCAGTTTACAGTAATGATGCTGTGATTAAGTTCACCTAATTTTAGCTATCTGCAGGCATTTGTAGAGTGTGGTTTGTGTGGCATATACTAAGCAGCTGCTGTAGGGTGAAATGAATCATGTCTAGAAATGCTAATTTCTTTCCATTTACTGTAAGGAAAGTCCTTCTAACTACCTCATGCATAAGTGTCTCTGGTTTTTGTGTAGGAGAGTAATTAGGCCATCAGCAATTCTGTGATGAGGGATTTATTCTAAATTCTTTTCATAAGGGCTTCTCCACTTGGCCTAAACAATTAAGATCCACTAGCTAAAAAGAGGGAACGTTAATGAATGTTAACATAAAATAGAAGAAGAATGTGGTTGTCACAGTTAATTAGCCATACCACTGAAGAACACACGACTTCTGGTTTTAGGAAATGCTGGACAAAAAGGTACAACAAGGCCTGAAAGCCAGAACTACCATCGCAGATGAATGCCCTGAAACTAAGCCTTGTGCTGAATCTGTCTTTTTCCCAGCAAATACTTGTGTAAAATGGAAAGCGGGAATGATTTAAAGTCGCCAGCAGCCCCCCTGGAATACCCGACAGGCTTGTGCCTGGCATGCCACATTAGTTGGACTGAACCACCTTCGAATCACCTTCTGCAGAAGTATTTGAACATAGGTCTGTCTCTTCACACATTATGAGCACTTTCCTTAAAAGCTGAAAGGCAGAGCAACACTGGAACAACAACCATGGTTTCCTACAGCCTTGTTTTGAAGGAGAGTATTAATTTCCCCACAGCTTCTGGAAGCCAGGGCCCATGCACAGAACTGCAAAGGTGCATCCATGCTTGGGCAAGGTTCAAGTATGTTGCAGAATACAGGCTGTAGTTTGTTATTCCTTGCCTTGTGTAGTTTCACATACACCACATCTGTTGCAAATCCTCTGTTTTTTTACGGCATCCAACTCTACTCAGCATTGTCCTTATCATCACCCTTCCTAAATAGAAAAATGGAAAAATCTGTGTGTTACTTCATTCTTTTAGTGAAGAGCTTTTCCAGCAGGCTTCCTCTATGATCAGACCTCTTGAAGCACAGAGGACATACCTTCTGTATGGTATGTCTATATTCAATCTTATCTGAAAGTCTGAAGGTTATAAAAATAAATGTAAATAAAGCATACATATGCACAAATTACTTTTTCAAGGAGTAAAAGGGAGCTCTTCTCCCAGACAACCAGCAACAGAACAAGGGGACACAGTCTCAAGTTGTGCCAGGGGAAGTATAGGCTGGATGTTAGGAGGAAGTTCTTCCCAGAGAGAGTGATTGGCATTGGAATGGGCTGCCCAGGGAGGTGGTGGAGTCACCGTCCCTGGGGGTGTTCAAGAAAAGCCTGGATGAGGCACTTGGTGCCATGGTCTAGTTGACTGGCTAGGGCTGGGTGCTAGGTTGGACTGGATGATCTTGGAGGTCTCTTCCAACCTGGTCTATTCTATTCTATTCTATTCTTTCTATTCTATTCTATTCTATTCTATTCTATTCTATTCTATTCTATTCTATTCTATTCTATTCTATTCTATTCTATTCTGTTCTGTTCTGTTCTGTTCTGTTCTGTTCTATTCTATTCTATTCTATTCTGTTCTGTTCTCAGCTTCTGCTCTCAACAGATGAGCAGAACAGTGCATCTCAGTTGCCCATGCAGGAAAGTTGCATGCTCACCACTGGTGGGTCTGCAAGGACTTTTCTGCCTTCAGAGTGGGGCTTCCTGACCTTGATGCAACCTCAGCAGCCAGCATATGAAGGGTTTTATCCTCCTGCAAAGAGCATGGAAAAGAAGGTATTTGTGAGCTGGCACTGATTTCAGACTGCCCAGACAGCACCACTGAACTGTCGTATTTTGCTAGCGAGCATTATGAAACTGTGCAGAAAAGAGGCAATTTTTTCCTACTGCTTTGGGACCTATTAGGACAAACATTTTAGTATTCATAACACAGACCTTGAAACTTACTGAGCAACATCAAAAGAAACCACTGGATGTCCAGTGGGTTGTGAGCTGTGTTTGGCTTTATTGCCTTCTTGAAAAGAACTTTCTAATAGCTCTTCTTCTATGTTGAGAAACAATTAATTTGTTTCACACTAGAAATATTTAATTGCAGTGGTAATTGAGAAAATATGATGCTTTTTGAACTTAGCTCCAAATGCTGTGGGTATAGTTATGGCCTGAACATTTGTTGAGTGCAGCTATTTATGTTTTGTCTAAAGAACAATGAAAAAGTGTTGACCTGAGACTTAGTTTTGAGGACACATAAGTCAACAACATGCCACAAAAATATCCGGTTGTCAGATCAGATTTATCATTTGTGTTAGTAGTCTCATTAAAGTAGAAATCATTGTTTCACATCAGACATTAAAGGATTAGCTAAAAATAAATTTTCTAAACCAGAAAAAATCACAATAACCTGCCATTGTATTTTTATTACAATATTAGTACCCACAGGAGTGTTTTGGTCTTACCTGTCTTGATAAGAGACACCACTATTTCCTGAGTGAATCTATGAATAAGGAGGACATTAACAGATTCCTAGGCAAGAGTAACTTAAGAGGTTGTATAATCACAGGATCAAAGATCACAAGATGTCAGGAGTTGGAAGGGACCAGCATAGATCATTGAGTCCAACCTGCTTGGCTAGCATGGGACCATGGAATCTAGTGCAGGTCACACAGGAATGAATCCAATTGGGTCTTGAAAGCCTCCAGGGAAGGAGACTCCACAACCTCTCTGGGGAGCCTGTTCCAGTGCTCTGTGACCCTTACAGTAAAGAAGTTCTTCCTCATGTTGAGCTGGAACTTCCTGTGCTGTAGTTTATATCCATTATCCCTTGTCCCCTCCCTCTTGACGCCCAGCCTCATATATGTATAAACATTGATTAGCTCTCCTCTAAGTCTTTTCTTCACCAGACTTAAAAGCCCCAGGTCCCTCAGCCTCTCCTCATAGGGATGGTGTTTTTGCCTGGGCCTCTTCGTAGCTCTCTGTTGGACTTTTTTCAAGTAGACCCCTGTCCCTTTTGAACTGGGGAGCCCAAAACTGAATGCAGTATTCCAGGTAAGGTCTCACCATAGCATATTTATTCTTCTCAGGACTCATGAGTTTTTATTAACATACATAAATACACAAATATCTCTTAGTTTGCATGGACCCCTTGCTAGCAGAAATACATCTGTACTGATGTTTGAACATTTCCAAGTGATTATATTCTTTCTCCTCTCTGGAATGTCTCTTAAAACTTTAAAATATCTCAGATATGTTCATTTTGCTGTTCTTCTGGTTCCTGAAATCATGCCCATAAATTCAAAGCAAACCCCAAAACCCCCAAACAACCACAAACAGATGGAGACTGAACACACCGTTTTGCCCTCCTGGAACAACTCTGATTGGAGGTGTGTGCAATAACTGTTACTTCACATTTTAAATGTGGTTGTTCCTAGGATATATCCAAACATAAATCCGGTTTGCCTCTAGGACGACAGCAAGGAGCTGTTCTTGTGGATCAGACCTCTTCTTGCACAGATTTGCCTTTTCTCTCACAGTCTCTATGCCCATACAGAGTATATGGGCCAGTCACTGTCCTATAGTAATCTGCCTGGGCCGTGGTAGTGGCTGGTGAAGAAAGAGGAAACAAGTTGGTCTTTGCAGCAGCCAAACTGATTTCAGTTTACTTGCTGAAATAATCAGTCTTAGATTTGCCTCTTACACCCACCTGAGAAGTCTTTTGACTCAGATAGAGAGATAAAACTGGAACCATCTCTTGAGCAAAGCTTAAGGGCTGCCATCAACAGCTCTGAATAAAGTGCTTAGCCCAGCTCAGCCTTTTAGCTTTTTTGAGCAGCTGCTTAGATCTTCAGTAATTACAAACCTCTACAAAAGATTGCAGCTTCAGTATGTTGTAAGGGGGAGTATAAATTCAGTTCATTTACCCTCAATGGCTATTCCACAGCAGAGATGCTAAGCCATCTCTTGTCTTTGTGTCTCTGTTTAATGTACAATTATAATTTCTTAATTGCATTTTAATACCACCTGTTTTTTTTAATTCTGCATGCTCCTAGGTACTTTATTTATTCCTGCACAAGAGGAATTAATATTTGTGTTTTTACACTTTTGCAGATAAGTAATTTTGTTTTCTTGTTAGTTACAAAATTAATTCTAAATGCCTAGATCAATCTTCATACAACTTTCAGTATTATCATTAAAATATATATCTGATTCAGAAGAAAAAAAAAGACAATTTCCTACCTTTAGATGGTAACTTATTTAGTGAATAAAAATTATGATTAAATTGTCATCTTGAAAGGTATTTGCTGCACAACTTATTACTACAGTAAAATTCACAGAAGTTTTCTTAAAGCTTAAAAAAAAAATAATGGAGTCAATTCTGAGTTGATTTCTTGTGAACATGTCTGGGAAAGAGTCCTCCTCATGAAAGCTTCATGCTGTATTGCCCAGTTATATTACCAGTCTGAGGAGAAGCCCACAATACCTACCTAAGCTTCCTAATTTGGAAGGTACAAACCTCAGGCATTACCAATTCTACTGCCTATGAGTGCAGCATCACTGCAGTTCTTTTGACTTCAGTGGAATTCTTTTTTATGAAAAGTGGCCAAAGACCTGTCCTACACATCAACAATTGGAGTGAGTCTGTGGCTCTTTGTGCTAAAATTCAAGTGAGACCTTTCCAGCTCCACACAAACAGAAAGGCACCTCCAATTTGGAGGTCCTTTTCAATCCAAACCATTCACAGAAAGAGGGATTGCCCATTGGAATGGGCTGCCCCAGGAGGTGGTGGAGTCACCATCCCTGGAGGTGTTTAAAAGGAGGCTGGATGAGGCACTTAGTGCCATGGTTTAGTTAATTAGAAGGGTTAGGTGGTGGACTCAATGATCTCAGAGGTCTTTTCCAACCTGGTTAATTCTGTGATTCTGTGAATCTATGATTCTATGATTATGAAGTAGTTAAAGCACTGGACAAGTCCTTCAATATGGACATAAATCCAAGGATATGGCTGTCCTCAGTTTGACTACTCAGAAGGTAGAAAGCAACCAATCAGCCAAGGTGCTGAGTCTGATGCTGTTCAACATCTTCATCAATGATATTGATGAGGGGACAGTGTCTGCTCAGCAAGATTGCTGTTGACACCAAACTGGGAGACTTGGCTGATACAGCTGTAGGCTGTGTGGCCATCCAGAGAGCCATCCAGAGCACTTGGACAGACTGGAGAGCTGTGCACAGAGGAGCTAAAAGAGGTTCAACAAGGGTAACTGTAGAGTCCTGCATCTGGGGAGGAATAATAAACGGCACCAGTACAGGCTGGGAGGTGATCTACTGGAGAGCACCCCTGTGGAGAGGGACCTGTGAGTGCTGGTGGATAACAAGTTACCCATGGGACAGGAATGTGTCCTTGTGGCCAAGAAAGCCAATGGGCTCCTGGGTTGTAATTGGAAGAATGTGTCCAGCAGATCAAGGGAGGTTCTTCTCCCTCTATACTGTGCCCTGGTGAGACCCCATCTTGAGTACTGTGTTCAGTTTTGGGCTCCCCAGTTTAAGAGGGACAGGGATCTGCTGGGGAAGGTCCAGTGAAGGGCCACAAGGATGATTAGGGAACTGGAACACTTGCCTTAAGAGGAGAGGCTGGGGCTTTTTAGTCTGGAGAAGACTGAGAGGGGATTTAATAAATGTTTATGAATATCTGAGGGCTGAGTGTCAGGAGAGGGGGGACAGGCTCTTCTCACTAGCTCCCTGTGATAGGACAAGGAGCAATGGGTGTAAGCTGCAGCACAGGAGGTTCCTCCTCAACACAAGAGAGAACTTTTTTACTGTAAGCATCACAGAGCACTGAAACAGGCTCCCCAGAGAGGTTGTGAAGTCTCCTTCTTTGGAGACTTTCAAGGCCTGTCTGGATGCATTCCCCTGTGACCTTAGCTAGATTATGGTCCTGCTCTGGCAGGGGGGTTGTACTCAATGATCTCTTTGGGTTCTTTCCAATCCCTGGTATCCTGTGATTCTGTGATATTAGTATGCTTTTAAGAAGTTATTTTTGTCTGTGCTGGTCTGCCCAGTAATTTTAATAGGTCTTCCTGGTACAACAG
This sequence comes from Tricholaema leucomelas, assembly GCA_013400475.1. Classification (NCBI taxonomy): domain Eukaryota; kingdom Metazoa; phylum Chordata; class Aves; order Piciformes; family Lybiidae; genus Tricholaema lacrymosa; species Tricholaema leucomelas. The sequence continues at coordinate 771,766 of WAAF01013760.1, read as the reverse complement.
ACTATGAGCTGAAGTTTGTAATATTAACTTGTACTGTGTCATCTAAATCACCATACAGCTGGCAGAAGCACAGCACAAAAATAATCTTGCAGTAAAAGGTAAAGAATGGTGGTTGAATCATCCATGGGTCACTACAGAGGCATCTTAAAGGTGGTGCCAGCTAATGGGAGCAGTGCAGAGCACCTCAACTTGAAAGGCACTCTTTCTGCCCGCAACTCCTATAGAAAAATAACAGAGCTGAAGGTTTGCAGAAGAGGTTATAAGTTAAGGAACTGGAAAGATTAATTACTAGAACTCATAAATAATTTATTTCTTTTAATGCCTCACTTTCCAGTCCTCCAAAATAGCTTCTAATGGATTCTCAAGTGACCCTTGAGTTTTTACTCTAGAGACATTTTTTTTAACATTATTTTTTGATAGGATGAAGTGCATCCATATGTCTGCTTTACTGCATGTTCCTAATACTCTCTGAAAAAAACAGCTCTTCTCTTGACAGCAATATGTTCTGCTTTCAGTTTCTTCAGTTAAACATTTTGGAAGACTAATCCATACAGGTTTAGGATCTAGTACTGATTTTTGTCACACCGCTATAAAGTGTGATGTAAGCAAATTCCACATTGTCTGAAAACAATTAGAAGATCCCAGTTTCTGTGCCACTTAATCACTGTTGTGGCCTAAGTTGTAAAAACCCCCAAAGTGATACACTCAGTCCAGTCAAAGTAAAATTTCAACAGCTTATTCACTTCCCATACAGAACTCAGTAAAGACATCTAAAATGAAGATTGATGGGTAGTTTGGCAACTTTTCAGTTCATAATTTGGCTGGGAAACTGTCCCATCATGAAATCTAATTTGGAATGATATCAGGTTTTAGTGTTCTTTTCCTACTATGTTTTTAAATCTCATCCCTATGTTACTCTGTCTAATGGCAGTTCTGCAGCCAGCTTCAGGAATGTTAGGCTCCTTGTGCTCCACTGTGTGCACCAGGGGGATTTGGCATAAAATAGCCTCTCAGTTTAAGCATGAGGAAGCTAGACAAATAAATTCAATCCCTTCTGTTGGTATTGGATACAAAAAGGCTGTACAGAAGGGTCATTCTCCTATCTCAGACATCTCTTTCTGTATTGGATGCAGAGCAAATTATCTGTGGAATTTTGATCTTAAATGTTCTCTATAGCTATGTGTCGAATTAGAATTTCATAGCATCATAGAATGGCTTAGATTGGAAGGGACTTCAGAGATCATCTACTCCAGCACATGGGCAGGGACACTGCTCAACTACGCTCAACTGCTCAAGGCCTCATCCAACCTGGCCTCCAGGGAGAAGGCATGCACAACTTCCCTGGGCAACCTGTTCCAGAGTCTCATCACCCTTGTAATAAAAAACTTCTTCATAAGATCCGGTCTAAACTTACTTTCCCTCAGCTTCAAACCACTCCTTATCATCCTGTCACTAGACAGGAAAAATCCATCTCCAGCCTTCCTGTAGGATTCCTTCAGGTATTGGAAAGCAGTTCTAAGGTCCCCCCAGAGTCTCCTCCCCTCTCCTCTCCCCCCCCTCTCTTTTCTTCTCCTGGGACAACCCTAGCTCCCTCAGCCTGTCCTCCCAGCAAAGGTGCTCCAGCGCTTGGATCATCGTTGTGACCCTCCTCTGGACTCAACTCCAACAGCTCTGTGTCCTTCTTATTATAGGAACACAAGAACTGGATGCAGAATTCTAAAGGGGTCTCAGAAGAGCAGAGTAAAGGGGCAGAATCACCTCTCCTGCCCTGCTGGCCACACTCCTCTTCATGCATCCTAGGAGATGATTTCCCTTCTGGGCTGCATGAGCTGCCTCATGCTAAGCTTCTCATCAGTCAGTACACCCATACTCTTTACTTCTTGCAAACATGTCTGTGTTTTATCTTCTGCTTTTCTGATTCATTTTATTTTGCAATGCTGAAATTTTATAGTCTCAAATAACCAGAAATAGATCACAGATCTACCTTCTGGTTTAGTGCCTGACTGAAATCATAGTAAATACCTTTGTTGTTTCCCATCCTCCGTGCAACATATTTCCAACTGATTATTGCTCTTACTAAATTATTTCTTCCTTTGTTTTGTGATTGTTCAACATTTTCTTTTCCCTAAATAGTTGGTTTCTATCTTCTCTTTTTTTTGAGTCCTGTGAGTGGCAGTTGGAAGAGAATTACCATTGAAAGCTTTCTTGTTCAGAATCTGAAATACACTGATTTATACATCATTCTGTAGGTAGTGTGGAAAAGTGGAGGGCTTTTCAGAAGAGCTAAGAGGTTATTTCAGGTAGTTCCTTTAAAGAGATATTAAAATCCCTCTGACTTCATTATGGTGCAGTCACAGGTGTGCTGTGGGTTTTGGTGTCAGTGGGGTGTCAGTGTGCAGCTCTGCACTCTTTTCTTTATACATGATGTAGACAAATTGGAAACTAGCTGCAGGGAGAAACATTCAAGAGATGTGAAACCTGTGAGATTTTGGGTTTCTCAGCTCAAGAATAACAGTGAGGGGGGAAAATGAGAAGTAGAAAAGACAGTGGTTTCATTTGCAAAGTACTCATTGTGTCCATGGAGTTATTCCAGGTATTTCATTGTCAAAGGGCAAGACAGATACTCCAGCCAAGGACTGGAAATTGAGGTTAGAGACATTCAAATTCAAATTAAGGCACAAATGAAGACTGAGACCAACTAAACTACCAAAGAGGAGGCTCTTTATCTTTTGTCATCCTCAAGCCTGTAGACATTTCTGGAAAGTGCTGTAGCAGGCAAAAATTAGTAGGTTTAATACAGAAGTCATTGACTGTTATGGCATGTCCTGCAACCTGTGGGAGACCAAACTAAATGATCTGATGTTATGTTTTTTTTTCTGACCTCAAACATCAAGCACTAATCTATGCAATCTTAAAACTCTGTGCTTTTGCCTAACTTTGGAGCACTTTTTGATCTTTCCAAATCTGTCGCCATCAAATGATACATCTGGCTCCTCCTTGCAGTGCTTTTAAATTCCCCACATTTGTGATGCAGAAATTCTGAAAATGTAGTTTGCCTTAAACCATGAAATTAATAAAAAGGAAGAAAAGCAACAATGTCTCATGCTCAGTTCCATGTTTACAGATATAAATTGCTCAGTGGCATTTTTCTAACCCAATCATTGTTTCAGTAGCCTTTGGCAGCCTGGCTACTCAGGGTATGAAGCTCTGAATAAATTATTTATAATATACAGTGTTTTTCAGTCATGTCTTTTTTCTTTGTGGTGTAGTAGTTGGCTGCTGCCCCAGAATACATCTGTTTTCCCCTTGTGGTATTCTCTTTTGGTACAATTTAATACATACATGAATAATAGTATAATAATAGCATTAATTATAAACCCCAAAGTAGCAAGAGTGTCAAGTATCTCTTCAGGTACTTGTTAGGACAGCAGGTAACCTTTATGTGTTGCCTGTAAAATGGAATAAAAATCAAGAGGCGTAGCGTAGTTAGTGTAGCATAAAAAGAAAGGATTTGTAATAATAGGAGAACCTTAGATGCAGTGAGAAGTTAATTTTATATTATCACCAGAATAATTCTAGTTTATCAATGGGTACTGATTTATTCTCAGTACAGGTTAATCAAATGTTCATGATGATTATAATCTAAATTCCTCTGAACTGTTACTGAAAAAAAGTAATAAATACAATCAAAACCTCCTTTAGTTTCTGCTTTCAGGAACACAGTGAAATATGTTTAAACACATTGTACCTTACATCTCCATAGCTGCTGGATGAGGAGATGACATCACAGAATCTCAGGGGTTGGAAGGGACTTTGAAAGATCACAGAGTCCAACCCACCTGCTAAAGCAGGATTGCCGAGGGCAAGTCACACAGGAACACATCCAGGTGTGTTTTGAAAGTCTCCAGAGAAGGAGACTCCACAACCTCTCTGGGCAGCCTGCTCCAGGGCTCCAGCACCCTCATGGTAAAGAGGTGTCTCGGCATGTTGAGGTGCGATCTCTAGTCATTGCAAAGTTCATTGTACTGATGGCAATCATCTAGAAAGCAAATGTGGGTGTATATGCTTTAGCATTTCAATTCAAATCAGGAGTGTTCTGAATTTTCTGCTGGTCCCTGCTTTATCACATCACAGCTTATCCTGCAGCTCAGCCTCACAGGTTGTGGAGTGGTTGAGGACAAACCAGGAAAGACCCAGCTATCAGTAGCCACTGGGCCTATGGGATTAGACTAGATTAGACTAATACTCATAAAGCGTGTGCAGTCTGAATGTTAGGTACTCAGCTCTGCCAGCCTGCTGCCACTGAACCATGCTGTTTGCTAATGTAGATAGATCTCTCTTCAGCCATTCACAAAAGCCAGTAGTATTAATTGATATTTCTAGGACATACTACAGTGCTGGCAGTATCCTCAGATGTTAGCCTTCCTCTTGGTTTTCCTTGATGTGCAGCATTCCCTTTGTGCTTGAAATGTCTCCAATCAAAAAAAGCTGTTAACTCCATAAATTGACTATTCCCTTTCTGAACAAGGGCATCTGCCAGCTCTTCCTTGGCAACTGGTGAATTACTGTGTCTTTTATGTATTCCTTAAGAACAAAAAATAGATCCTTTTTTTTTCCTGGTGTCTTTGGTCTTTTGCTGATTAGAAAGATGCCTGTAGACTGCAGCAAAGGAAAGAATACTCAATTTTCTTTGAAATGTCTCTCCTCCATTTGCTTAATTAAAACACCAAAAAACAGGCCTTTGTGGAATATCTCTGAGTTCACCTCATGAATAAGATCACAGCTTCAGCTGAAGTCTGTCTTGAAACAGCCAGCCAATCTTCCTGATGATTTGCTCCAAGCGTCAACCAATATTACACATTTAGAAACTTCTTGAAATGTTCTGGGTTGTTTTCTTTTGCTGGGGCAAACTTGATTTGCACTTCCCTCCCTTTCCACTTAAAACAAGAGAATTCTATAAATATTCCTTCTCAGCACTCTACTATTTTGATGTAGAAATCTTGGTTTGGAGTTCATCTGACATGCCAACACTACTGTTTTTATGGGAAAATAGTTGATTATTAACAGGGTCTCTAAATGGTATTTTGTTTATCTTGTTCTTTAATTGCAAGCAAAAGCATTCTTTTCCCTTCAGTATTTATACTTCAGGCTGGTCTGCCTGTACTGTAGTCACATAGCCATATATAGATCTTCTCTGATTTATGGGCTATTTCTTTAGCTCTGACAACTATTGCATGGAGCAAGTATAAGGAGCTAGATGCATTAGATTAATGCAGATACATACATATGTACATGTATGCTTGTTTGGGACATCAAAAGCTTTGACCCTCAGATATCTCTTCCTGTGGGACAGGCTTAGAATGACTGACATGCCAGATACTCATTCCAGCAATCACCACTTTATGAGAGACCAGTTATGCTGGAAAGTGTACAGGGATTGAAAGTATCCAAAAAGAGAGGAGAGGTGGGGAAAGTATGATGAGAGTGCAGAAGGAAAGGCTAGAATGAATCTGGAATTCAAGGCAAAAGTAAAGACACTGAGAAGTAGGGAAGCTATTTCAGACAGGCTTGTTTTATACATTTTGTGAATTGGATTTCTTAAGCAGGGAAATGACTTTTTGTGAGCTGAAGTTGTGTAGATTTAAATTATTCAAGCTAGCTCACTGGGCTAATTAATACTAGTGTCAGTGCAAACTTTTGTGCAGGATTCTTCATGTACTGATATGCCCAACATATTTCGTGCCAAAGCATGACTAGCCCCTTATATGCTAGTATATGAGAAATCCACAGGTGGGACTTGCTGTCTATTAATATTGATCTCCAGGCCACATCATCTTTGCAGATATCTGTGTGGTTTACAGGAACTTCAAATATATCAAGTCTGTCACCGCCTTTCAGCCCTTCTGTCACATACACCAAGTTATGATTTTGGGCCATCACTTGGTTTTCTGGAGCCTTCAGAAAACAAGTTCAACATTCAAATCAAGCTCTTAGCATATAGTAGTCTGGAATGACTTCTGAAACAAAAAAGGCTCCTTCCTAGAGCTCAGTGACTGATATGGTGTATGTACTGCATGAAATATGCCTAGGAAAGTAGTTTCTTCCTGTGTTACCATCCTTCTTTCTCTATCCTCCTAAAGCAACAGAGGCTTGCAGAGTCCCTAAATATAATCCTCTGAGTGCATCTCTGTTCTGCTCTGAGATCTTATGTGCAAAATCTGAATGCAGACTCACTCTGGCATAAGCATTATTTGTGCTTGTTAGTACAGGATGAGTAAACAATACGACTTGCACACTGGCATTGTTCTGAATATGAGGCCCAAGTCCACCAGTATGTCCTAGAAGAACTCACAGTAGAGTTTCAAAACATTAACTACAACTGCTCATGTTCTCCTATTTTCTTTCATTCTTTCTGTGTCGAAGAGAATCCATGAGACAATCAGTAGTTTTTTCTTCGCCAAGAATATGGTCCTTTATTGTTTTAATTTCTCTCTTTATTGCAGTATTATAGAAAGATTTTTTTTTTTTAGTAGCTTCTTGATTTAAAAACGTAAATCTGCCAATTATCTCTGCATGCTAGCTTAATACTGTTAAGCTGGGGGAAAAAATGCAAATTAACTCTGCTGGCATTTCTTATATGGCTTGAAGCTTACTTAGATTATATTGGATCTGTCACACCAGAAGAATGAGAAAGTACAGATCTAGTGGTTTATGAGATGTGCATCAAAGTCTCACCAGAGAAAGACAAGTGAAATTCCAGGCATGTCTTCACTGACAATATTTGTATCTGAAGCACTTTTAATGGCTTTGTACCATATGCACACTGACACTGACCTTAACAGAGGTGCACAGTTACAGCTGGAAATGTGTAGCTGTTAATCCATACCTCAGCAGCTTGCCAGATTCTTTATTGTCCCATAATTTTAGCCCATTAGTTTTCTCTTTCAATTAAGTAACAACAGTGAAGCTGTAATAAATTCTGTAAGAAACAACTAAGCATACTTCTGAACTCTAGACTGTATTGATGTGAGTCTGATATGTCACAACCATGGGGACAATGTGCCTGAAGGGTAAAAAAATGAACCTAGAACTCTGTCATTTCATTTTTGTCCGCTGCTGTGACACCTTCCTCCTTCTGGGAATGCAGAGTGAGCAATTTTAGTGCAGTTGTAGTCCTATGGTTTGCTCTATGGCTGAGCAACCCGGGTATTACAGAAGTAGAGCAGCAGTCTTCCCCAGAGGTTGAGGGCATCACTTCTCTGCAGGCAAAGTGCATGATCTTGCTGGAGTACCTACCATCTGCCTGCCTGCAGCTCCTGGGAACAGCAGCATTTGATTTCTTTGTAGAAACATGTTATGTAAGCAGACATATTTTGCACAACATCATTTTGCTCATCTCGCAGTGTCTTTTTCGGTCATTTACATTTTCCAGCAGTGCTAATTGAATCAGCATAAGGGGACTCAGCTAACCAACTGAGACTGTCCCTGAACAGAGCAGCTTCTTCATGCATTGAGCAGCTGGTTCAGTGCTCCAAGACTAAGTGCTATCTTTCATGCTAAAGTACCCTCCACAACAGTACCATATTACATAAAAGCATTGTAGAATCACAGAATCCTAGAATGGCTTAGGTTGGAATGGACTTTAGAGATCATCTACTCTAACCTCCCTGCCATGGACAGGGATGCCTCTCAGCTAGACTTCTCCACTCAAGGCCTCATCCAGCCTGGCCAGGGAGAACACATCTACAGCCTCCTGGAGCAGCCTATTCCAGAGTCTCGCCACCCTTGTACTAAAGAACGTTTTCCTAAGATCCAGTCTAAACTTACTCTCCCTCTGCTTCAAACCATTCCCCTTTGTTCTATTGCTAGACACTCTCATGAAAAGTCCCTCTACAGCCTTCCTGTAGGATCCCTTCAGGTATTGGAAGGCAGCTCTAAGGTCCCCCCCCAGAGTTGTCCCTTCTCTAGACTGAACAACCCCAGCTCCCTCAGCCTGTCCTCACAGCAGAGATGTACCAGCCCTTGGATCATCTTTGTGGCCCTCCTCTGGACTCACTCCAACACCTCTGTGTCTTTCTTATTATGGGGACACCAGGACTGGATGTAGTACTCGAAATCGGGTCTCAGAAAAGCAAAGGGGCAGAACCACCTCTCTTGACCTTCTGGCCACACTCCTCTTGATGCTACCCAGGACATGATTTCCCTTCTGGAAGCCATTCTGTGATTCTATATCACTTAACTGTACTGAGTATTGTGTTGTGTATGAAGCTACAGGACACCTTCTTGAACTTATGCTTATTTGCATGTTTTGTGTTGTCTTACCTCCCCATTACTGAAAAACAGCTGTAAAGCATTTTACTCATTCTTTTGATGTGATGTAAATGCCACCACACCTGATTCACAGGGAAACAGTTCTCATGTGAAAGATGTGCCTTTGATAACATAAATGCAGCTGAGTCTCAGAATTTAGCAACAATGCTGTCAACTCTGCTTTCGAAGTTCAGTTATCTATTAGAAGTTGAGTTTGCACTTGGTAACTTTCATGAATATGAAGTCTGCAAAATGGTGTTCTGCTCTTTATGCAACAAAGTATTAGAAAGCCTGAAAACAGTAATGTGCTACAGAACTGATTTTTCGTGCTACAGTATGGGTTGACTGAGATGCTGCAAAGAATTCAAAAAACTGGGCTCTCATGATTCAGATACCGACTTAAATCATATTTTATAACTATTGCTAGAACTCATCCATTGGTACCTCTCTGAACTTGCTTCCCTCATAAATTTTGTGTTGCTGTTTTTTTTTTTTTTTCACCCAGGTTAATCTTTCTCTTCTTACAAAATGTCAGTGCACAGTTCACAGCCTATTAATATGGCAATATTATTCCCGAAAGTAAGGAAAATTACTCTCTATCTCTAGCAATTAAAATTGTGCAGCTATGATTTAGGTAAAATACCTTTCAAATAATTCAAGTCTGGTAAAAACTATGCTACTATTCTGACCTAGTCTTTAATACTTTATTCAAACACATGTCATACCTCAAAATCCCATCACCATTGTCTTCCACAAAGAAGATAAAGCTAAAAGAACATCTGTGTCCCTAGCAGATGGACAGTCATATTGCTGCATTAATAGAAAAAGAATATTAAACAGAACAGTAACTTTCCCATTAATGGTCAGAAGCAATCACTGTCTACTTTTAAGAGGAGTTGGTTTTACCCACTGCAGGGCAAAGACAGGAGAATGTTTGTCCAAAACAAGACTATTTTCACAGAATCACAAGATCCATCCAGTTGGAAGAGACCTCAAAGATCATCTAGTCCAACTGTCGACCCAGCAATGAAGGGTCAACACTAAACCATGTTCCTAGACACCAGGTCCACACACTGCTTAAACACCTCCAGGGATGGTGACTCCATCACTGCCCTGGGCAGACCATTCCAACATTTGAGAACCCTTTTGATAAAGAAATATTTCCTAATATCCATCCTGAACCTCTCTTGGTGCAGCTTGTGACCATTTCCTCTAGTCTTGTTGCTTGCTACCAAGAAGAGACTGTCCCACTCCTCACTCTAACCTTCTTCAGATATTTGTAGAGAGCACTGAGGTCTCCCTCAACTTCCTCTTCTCAAGAATGAACCTTACCTCCCTCAGCTGCTTCTCATAGGCCATGTGCTCCAGACCCTTCACCAGCCTCGTTGCCCTTCTCTGGACACACTCCAGCACCAAAATGTCCTTTGTGTGGTGAGAGGCCCAGACTTGAACACAATACTCACTAGGGCTGAGTAACAGCATATGATCTTGCAAACAGTTCTTGAAAACTGATAATCTGTCTAGGAAGCTCTCAGGCTTTCAGTAGCAGGAAGCCCCATAGTGACCACAGAGAGGAGTGTAGAGATGTGGAGAGCAGAGGTAGCTTTGCATACAAGGTAGATAAGCAGTTTGTTCTGATGAACACTGTCTAAACATGCCCTTTTGCTGGTGTTCTGGACGTTAAAACTGCTGCTACACCAGATGACCTCAAGAAAGCTTGTAGGGTTTCAGGGTTAGGTGACTCATCCTTACATCAGAGAATTAAACTGACGCAATAAGGCATAATTCATAGCCAGGCAGAATGAATGAGCCCCACCTTATCACCATCGTTATGCACCAGAAATTAATGCTGCATCTGAGCTTTTCTAAGGAAGTCAATTATCAAGTGTTTGTTTTTTTTTTTTCCTAGTGATTATGTCAGTAAGTGGCACACAGAGAACATAGTGACTTCTTTCCAAGCATATGCTAAAAAAGAAAATCTCCTATGGTATGATTAAAAAACTAAAATTCTTACACCTTTATTACTTTCTTTTTCCCTGTGGTTAACTTCTCTGTTGGACATTTGTAGATAATGTGCATTTTCCTAGAATTCAAAACATCTTCCTGGAAATATACTCAGTCCAAATAACACCAAAAATATTTTTCCTTAAGCTAAAGCTACCCTAATTTGTTCTGTTCAAAGGTTTTAGTATGCTACAGTCAATCTCTGGTTAAACTTATTCTATGAGTTTTCATGTTTATATGCTATCAGTTTGCCAACAGGTTTACTGTTTAGAAGAGATTAATTATTAGAAGGAAAAACATCTTCACTCTAAGGGTGATAGAATGCTGGAACAGGCTGCCCAGAGAGGTCATGCAGTTTGCTTCTCTGGAAGCATTCAAAACCCACCTGAATGTGTCCCTGTGTGACCTACCCTAGGTGGTCCTGCTCTGGTAGGGTGATTGGACTCAATGATCTTTCAAAGTCCCTTCCAACACCTAACATTCTGTGATTCTGTAATTATGTCCCTTTTCTAGCTGTTCTTGTTGTGTTCTGGTGGGACTTTCCTATTATTTTCTTTGGGAGCTGTACCTAGGAGTTAGGTAACATTGCAAACACTGGCCTTAAAGAGTTTCAAAATCTGTTGTGGTACCTTTTGTCCAAATAAAAAGATATTTCTTTGAGTGGGAGCATCTGAATGCCAAATAGTATTTGAAGTAAGACTTCAGTAAGTATGTTCAAATTTCAAGTCTATCCTCATGGATATTGCTTGGCTGTGTACTGAACCTCCACTCAGACTGTGTCATTTTGGACATTCTCATTTTCTTAGTAAATCTATAATCCTTTACAGTCTAGTTTTTGTCAGAAACATCTGTAAAGCTAATTATTTGCCTTGTAGTAAGTCATAGAATCATAGAATGTCAGGGGCTGGAAGGGACCTTGAAAGATCGTCTGGTCCAGCCCCCCATGCCAGAGCAGGATCACCTAGAGCAGACCACACTGGAGCGCATCCAGACGGTTCTTGAATATCTCCAGAGTGGGAGACTCCACAACCTTCCTGGGCAGTTGGTTCCAGTGTGCTGTCACCATCACAGTGAAAAAAATTCCTCATCAGGTTCACATGGAACCTGCATCTCAGTAGCAATCGTTACTGTTTATGTGTAAGTTATCAGTCAAATCAGTTACATACTGGAAGCACCTACAGACAGCTGCTTCATAATTAACATTAGTGACTTTCAAAACTACAGTAAAAGGCAATTCATTTCCAGACAGACTCTGCAGAGAAGCAGCAGTGTTTGAACATCATTTTTGCTTTGTTTATGCACCTATTAACCACAACGCCAAATAAAACATCACTACTCTGAAATCAACATGTACCAAGCTCTTTTACATGAAGTACAACTTGACTGTTTTTTTACTGGCCAGATAAGTAGGGATATTTCTCAAAAACTCTACTCAAGAATTATGCTGAGTGGTCAATTAACTGAAGTTAAAATGAAATTAAACAAAGTTCCCCTAAACAGCAAAGTTACAGAATGTTTTTATTGGTTAAATGGCAATTTCTTAAGGTTAACTTGGGAGTGCTTATCTCAAAGTCATTGTAGCATGCTGTCAGCAGGCTCTGGTAGATGCTACAAGTGGCTTCACAACAGAGGGTTTTTTCTGTAGCCACAAGTCCTAGAGATCTCCTATTGTAAAAAGAGTTGAAGTTCAGTAATCTGAGGTAAGGCACAAAATGCAAATGTGTTTGGTTCAGCTGACTCTTCTGCTGACACAGTCTCCCCCTATCATTACAAACCACATTTTTCCTTCTGGCACACTACACATTTGGGTCTTGTATTTCAAACAGAGTCTTAAGGTTAGCTGCAAAGCTAAGAAAATAAATCCAGGGCATGATATGCTTTCACAATACTCCAAGACTCATTCTGCACCCAGTATTTTTTGTCTCATCTTGATGCTGCTGTTCGGTGTCCTGCTGATGTAGTCCTTACTGAATTGACTCCAGTTTGCTCTTAAGCACTGAGGATTACTGCATTCCCAGCAATAGAGAAAGAATAAACTTTTTCCACCATGAAGATCAGTGTGTGCAGACCTCAGCCTGTCTCCTGGTCTAAGGAAGCAGGTAAAATACATTGCTCACTGAGACTGGGCTATTACATATTTGTACAGAGACATACATCCAAGTACGAATGATCAGCATGGAGAAAAGTAGTAATTATTTGGCTAGATTTTGATGTGTTCTGTTTTAATACAGTCTGCAGTCTCCATGTAGCACCATCCCTAAGCAATTTATTCTCTCTGAATTTTAAACTTTGAATTTATAGTACTAGGGGGAAGAAAACAAAAGATATACCAAAGGATGGAAGTGTGTGTGATAAATACAGTATACGTGTGTAGAACGTTTAATATAAAAGATCAGTAAGCGAAAAGTTATTGATACAATACATACAAAAAGAGAAAAGGAAAGACTATGAAACAGGCTATAAAAGAGAAGGCCATTTCCCCATCAACAAACTCAATCTTTAAGGTTTTAAATCTTTCATCATATATGGCACATGTGGGGGGCTACAAGGATGATTAGGGCTACAAGGATGATTAGGGGACTGGAGGGCATGGCTTATGAGGAGAGGCTGAGGGACCTGGGGCTTTTTAGTCTGGAGAAGAGAAGACTGAAAAGGAATTTAATAAATGTTTATTAAACATCTGAGTGCTGGTCAGGAGGCAGGGGACAGGCTCTTCTCACTTGTTCCCTGTGGTAGGACAAGGAGCAATAGATGTAATCTGCAGCACAAGAGGTTCCACCTCAACACAAGGGGGAACTTCTTTACTGCAAAGGTCATAGAGCACTGGAACAGGCTCCCCAGAGAGATTGTGGAGTCTCCTTCTCTGGAGACTTTCAAGGCCTGTCTGGATGCATTAATCTGTGATTTGTGCTAGATTGTGTGGTCCTGCTGTAGCAGGGGGGTTGGACTTGATGATCTCCTTGGGTCCCTTCCAACCCCTAATATCCTGTGATCCTGTGTGTGATCCTGTGAAAACTCCCAAGTTTTACATTCTTCCAAAACCTTTACTGTTGAAATTTGTCATGAAAGAAATTTTTTTGGAGTAGTCCCAGGTATGAAATAAATTAATTCTCTTCCTGAAGACTCTATATTTGCTTACATGATTCCCTTTTGGTTCTCTGTCACACTTTATCTCACCACCAGTTCCACAGTAATGATAGCTCAGCTCTGATGGTTGGAGACTTTACAGATAAGTCTAATGGGAGACTTAACTGAAGGTAGTGGTGGAACGCAGGTAGAAATTCAAAGAAGGTCTACACAAATTTTAATCCAGGGGTAGAAGGACTTTAAAAAAATAAAATGTGTAATCTTCAGCAGAAGACTGAAAAGTAAGACAAGCTACTTGTGATGTACTACAGCTTTGTTTGACTATTTACAGACTGTTAGATTACAAGTTTTACGTGGAAACCTGAACAGATATGCAGGGTTGAATATGCCCCAAACACAATGATTAGTGAAATGCTGACAGTCATGAAATGCCAGGTCCTGCACCTGGGTCAGGGCAATCCCAAGCACAAATCCAGGCTGGGTAAGCAGTCACTAGAGAGTGGTCTCAAGGAGAAGGACTTGGGGGTGTCAGTTGAAAAACTCACCATGGGCCAGCAATGGTCACTGGCAGCCCAGAAGGCAGCCGTGTGCTGGGTTGCATCCAAGGCAGTGAGAGAAGCAGGACAAGAAGGGGATTCTGCCCTTCTGCTCTGCTCTGGTGAGGCCACACCTGCAGCACTGCATCCACTTCTGGTGTCCCCAGCATAAGGACAAAGAATTGCTGGAGAGGGTCCAGAGGAAGAAGAAAGATCAAAGAACTGGAGCACCTCCCCTGTGGTGCTGTGTGAGTTGGGGCTGTTCGGCCTGGAGTAGAGGCTCTAGGGAGGCCCAGTAGCAGCCTTCCAGTACCTGAAGGGGCCTACAAGAAAGCTGGGGAGGGACTTTTCACAAGGGTGATAGGACAAACAGGAATGGATTGAGGCTCGAGGGGGGCAGATTTAGACTGGAGATTAGGAATAAATTCATTACAGTGAAGGTGGTGAGACGCTGGGACAGGTTGTGAATGCTCCTGCCCTGGAGATGTTCAAGGTCAGGCTGGATGAGGCCTTCAGTGACCTGGTCTAGCAAAAGGTGTCCCGGCCCATGGCAGGGAGGATGGAACTAGATCATCTTTGAAGTCCCTTCCAACCTAAACCATTCTGTGAGTAAATCTATGAAGCTTTATATTCCTGTGAGCACTAGAGAGGTTTGTTGAGAGTAATTTCCTTTAAATAATAGTCCTAGCTGCATGCTGCATTTTAACAACAAATCCTTATGAATCCAGTTGAGAGGTTTGATATTACTTGGAATTTTTCTCTCAGCAGTTATTCTTTGGGTTACTTTTGCCAGCTGAAGGATCTATTAAAGCAAACAATCTCATGCTGACTGAGAAATGTAAAATTCATTGCTTCTTAATTAATGGAGCACTAAGATAAGGCAAACTTCATTTACTTTATAAAGGATTGTTTGTGCTACAAAGGTTATCAATTCCTATGAGTAATGGTAATCAATTCTTTAATGGATGTTTTCTGAAGTAGTTTATTATTTTTTAGAATGTTTATTATTGTGGAAAAAACCAATCTGGTGATCTCATAAGAGAACCATCTAGGGAAAGAAACTTTGAGAAGGAAGAAAACAAAGGTTGGGTTTGTGTTTAAAATCTTTTCTGTTTCTATAAGGAGCTCACAGTGAGTAGCATGCACTGGGGGGAATGTTTTGGAGTTCTGGCTTCCACACTCTCTCTCACAGCTAGGTAGTGCCAGTCCCTCAGTGCTCCTCCAGCTCGCATTGCTGCTTTTGTGCACACAGCAGCCTAGCACTCTGTGGGTCTGGAGAACAGGAGTGAAGGAGGGAGATTATAGATTGTATATGTCAAAATGAGAAAATTATAGAGATTTTCCTAAGTAAGTGGGCATGGTGTCTCTGAACTGATGGGGATGACTGATAGGAGTTGCCTATTATAATTTCAAGTATTCTGAATTCTTACTGAACCAGTGAAAAACCCTTCAGAAATAAACAATTAAAGCACTTTTTATTTATGATGGTTATGATTTTTTTAATATACCCCAGAGAGAGTCACCAAAAAATAAATTATTTCAGGTGCTTTCATGGGCAAAGTACTTTTTATCTCACCAACAGAGAAAAGAACTAAAAATCAGATATTCCTGATAACTGGTTTAAAGAATTCAGGCCACTATGTAGCTATAGACTGAAAGGTCAGTTAGATCATCTGTGAATGATGAAAGATAAGTTGCACCAAATTGCATGTGTTTTACTGGAGAGCTGCAGGTGAAAGCTGACCTACTGTCAAATATAAATAGAGGCATACTATACTATTAATACAAAGCACAAGGTAGCACATGAGGAAACACTTGGGGTCAGACTCTTTATTTTCTCAGAAATGGCAATTACCTTCTTCAGTTTTGAGTCTTTTAACAAGCTATTCGATACTCTTTTGTATCTGTGTTCTTTATTCTATTTCTTTTCTGACTGGACTTTGCTACTAGATTTTACAAAAGGCGAGACATTTGGCAGAAATCCATTAAAACAACATAGAAAGATATACTTTGCTCATTAAACTCCTAGGTATACCATGCAAACAGAACATTTTTTAGTTCATCCAAGAGTATCTAATTTTATAATCTCTGGAATCGAATTCAGTTATGGTTATGAGTTTGCCATCATGATTGGTAGCTGTACCTAAACCAGACATACATTATGCAAGAGGTCATTACTGGAAGTATTTAATTCATGTTCTGTATTTCCCAGCTAACAAAGCAATGGGATTCACTGGAGTGAAGTGAAACTGAAACAGAGTGCAGGCCTCAAGCCAGAACAAGGAAAAATAAAGCTCTCTGCATGGCCACAAGCCAGTGCATGCTCCATTGTGCACTTGTCAGCATTCTCCTGTGGTCATGGCCAAGAAAACCTGTTCAATTGTGGTCTTGGTGATGGGTTTCTAAACCTTGTACTGTATAATACCTTTCACACTCAGCACCTCTTCCTTTTACTGTTGTGCATGGTGAGCAGGACATGGCCTTCCTTGTCTCCTTCTCCCTAAGCTTCTGAGTCCCTATGCAGCTGCAGTAGGGTTGATGTTACGGTGTGACAGGTACTCGTGGCCCCTGAGCATCATCCTGAGATCCTCCACTGTGGGATAGCTGGGAATAATTGAACACTAAGAGGTTAGGCTCATGTCAGGATTATTTCAGTGTCTCAGTGGTTCTCAGTATACTGCAAAATGAGAAAATAAAGCGAAGTTGAATTTTACAGAAATCAAATCTAACATGTCTAACTGTGTTGGATTGGACCACTAAATGGTGGAGTATTGATGCTGTTTGTAAAAACATTTTGATTTCTTCTTCTGTTAGCTTACTGACAATGTTACCAACTTGTTTTTTGCCCTCCAAAATAAATGAGATTTTAATATTTTCAGTCTATATTTCAGAGAACACAGTCCTATTATTATTACTGATGTAAATCTTGCTTTATATAGTCTGTAACACAAGATCTAATTCACTGTTGTGAAATCAAGGCTGGTTTACTGACTTGTAATCATTACAGTTTCTTGCTGTCATAGTGTTTTTTGTGTAAAAGTGCTTGACAGACTGAGATTATCCTACTTCACTGTTTTTCTGAGGAAAAAGGGCAGTAAAATAATAATGTTCTCGCTGAATTGGAGAAGAATACAGAAAGGTTGTATTTAAAGATGTACAAGAAAAGATACGGCATACCTGAGTCCTTAACACCTAATGCAGATACAGGATACATGAGAATTCCCCCAAAACTTCCCCCTTGGCCAAAAACTGCCAAAAACCCCATTGCTCATTTTCTCCTATCCCACATTGTCTCACAATTAGGTCCCAAGCAGGCCAGATTCACTGTGGCCCATGGCCTTCAAGGCCATGGCCTACAGGGTACTCCTACATAGTTACCAGATAAGGATCCCTCTGGAGGGCTTGAAAGGCAGGGAGAAAAGAGAATGAATTGACCTTGCTGCTTACTTTTAAAGTGTTTGCAGGATTTATGGGGTTAAATAATAAAATTGCTATATCTGGGGCAACTAGTTCATCTCCTGGGATTCATCTTGGTCTCTCTAGTTTTCTTGGGAAATCTGGGATAACCTGGAACCCCTCAAACCATGACACTTCCAAAAAATCGTATAGCCCCATACTAATGCACTCAAGGTTTTGTTCTGCTTGTACTTTAAAAGTGTCAGGCTGCTTAAGAGTGCAGGTTACATTCTCCCTGGAGATATTCAAGGCTGGTTGGATGAAGCTTTGAGCAACTAGTTGAGAGGTGTCCTTGGCCATGGCAGGGAGGTTGCAGTAGATGATCTCTGAGGTCCCTTCCAACCTAAGCTTTTCTATGATTCTACCTGGACAGTACTTCTAGCATCAAGGTATGCTTTTGAAAAACATCAAATAGAACACCAAAATGTTTTAGAAGAATGATAACCATAAGGATGAATTTAAAATGTTACGCAGACTTTTCAGGACAGTTGAACTTTTTTTAATCCCCCTCCCCCCCAACACACACATTTTCCAGGATAAAAAACTCATCGTTACACCAGGTACAAACAAAAGGTAACATGCCCCCAAAATTGATAACTGTCAGGTCAGAAACAGAACTACTTTTGAAGAAAATGTGTGACTTTTACAGTTGCTGTCTGTGTTTCATCCAACTGCTCTTTAAAATTGGATTTGCTACTACTGCTACTGTACATACTTAGATATTAAGAAGAATTTCTTACTTTTCCCTTGCTCTTGGAAACTAATTTTTTTTCTCTGTACCATATACAGCTTTTATTTCTGTTACAAATCTTTGTTTTCTAATCTGTACATAAAATATACAAGGCTGTAGGTATCTCCTCATGTAAATATACATGTTTATGCTGTTCTTTTGAATATGCAATTTGCCAAAAATATCAGGTGACTCCTTTTTTTCTGGTGCTTGGAAGGTTCGAGTGTATTTTTAACACATGGTGAAGTAAATAGCTGTGTTTAAAGCACAAGACTAAATAAATCTGCACTTTGAGTGTCAGATATCCGTCTAGGTTCCTAAAGTTATTTATGTCATAAGTTGAATGATTCAGGTTTATGTCAGTAGGCAGGCTACAGCTATTGTTCTTGAGCTGGCATTTTCTCAGGCTGCCAGAATGCATCTGCATCACTGGGCATGTTCTGTATATTAGAGTGAGGAGGATAAGAACTGCAGGACCTTTACTCTCTGCAGCTGATCGCAGAGGGCAGCTGATTCTGGTCAGGAGCAGAGTGTCTCTCTGCAGCCTCTAGCTCTCACCTGCTCCAAAGTCTCCTAAGAAATTAGCTGGAGTAAGGATGGGCTGGTCTGCAAACAGAGCACATTGCTAGAAATAGAGTTAGTGGTATCAAAGTAGTAGATTCAGCTGGGATTCTCAAAGAACAAAGATCTGTCTGGAAGTTCTCAGCCTCTAGGAACTGGGCATGCAGGTATTTCTTTGTATCTATTTGATTGTTTTTTTCCTTCTTTTGATTATCAAGTTCTGCTGGGACTTTTTTGCCTTTAGCTGAAGATAAAATTATTGATAAGCTTTTTGTAAACCTGGAACAAAAAGTTTTGAAGTTGTTGACAAAGCACAGCAATAATAAGATTATGAACTTGTAATTGGCAGATAAATAGCAACAGTTGTAAGTAGAAATACATTTTAATTTTTAGCTATTTATGCTGTGCAGTGACTTTCAAATAATTAGGTAGGAATGTCATTTGTTCCTTTTTTACAGTAAAACCCTTCTGCAGTGCAGGTCAGTAAGACTTTTGGCAGAGCAATAGCAAATGCCATCTGGAAAGATGTTTTAAGATTGATTGTATGAAACAATTTAGGCATCTATCTGCTTGCAGTTTTTGTCTCAGGAATACAAGCAGTACAGTAATGATTTCCTTTTTTTTTTTCTTATGTCAGAGTTTGAGAGAAGGGAGAAATGCAGTTATTAATAGACTTTTTTCCATTGTTACAAATGTGATCCACATTCAAAAGAAATAGAAACTGTAGTGAGGAATGTTTATTAGTCATGTTGGGTGGGATTTGTAAGTATGCTTTTAATAGTGGAACTTGATGCACCAGATAGTGGCTAAATACTTAAGTTTTTTTTCCCCCTTAAAGTTATAGAAATGGCAAATGCAGGGGTTTAAACTCAGGGTTTTGTTTCTGACATTTGCAGTGTTGTGTTGAGATGTATCACCTATGACTTTTTTCATTGATGGAAATTAAAATATGTACCTTCATTTGCTAGATAATCTTTTTAAGATGGAAATGCTATTAGAAATAAGTAATACAAGATTATATTATATTTGTATGATCATTAAGTGCAGCTGCATTTTATTCCAGTTACACCTGGACTGAAAACACCAAACATTACAGAGACCAAGATCTTTGGTTTAATCAGCAGATGAAGCATTGGTTGAGGTCATGGGTACCATATTAACAACCCCAGGTACCAGTATAGATTGGGGACTGACCTGTTGGAGAGAGAAAGAGGAAAGGAACCTGGGGTGTCCTAGTGGAAGGATGACCGTGTGCCAGCAATGTGCTCTTGTGCCCACGAAGGCCAGTGCCATTCTGGGGTGTATTATTAGAAGGTCTATGGTTAATAGGTTGAGAGAGGTTCTCTTCCCCCTCTACTCTGCCTTGATGAGGCCTGATCTAGAGTATTCTGTCCAATTTTGGACCTCTTAGTTCAAGAAGAACAGGGAGCTGCTTGAAAGAGTCCATCACAGAGCCACAAAATTTACTGTGGTAATGGAACATCTTCTTTACGAGGAGAGACTGAGGGGGCTGAATCTCTTTGTTTTGGAGAGGGGGAGATTGAGGAGTGGCCTAATTAATGTCGATAAATGTGTAAAGGGTGAGTGCCAATAGGATGAAATCAGGCTCTTCTTGATGATGGCCAATGACAGGACAAGGGGCCATGGGTGGAGTTGAGGCATAGGAAGGTCGATGTAAATATGAGGAAATTTTTTTGTTTCATTGTGAGGGTGACAGAATACTGGAGGAACAGGCTGCCTATGGGGGTTGTGGAATCTCCTTCTCTGGAGATATTCAAAACCTGCCTGAATGTGCTCCTGTGTGATCTGGTATAGATGATTCTGCTCTGGCAGGGGGGTTGGACTAGATGATGTTTCAAGATCCCTTCTAGCCCCTAACACTCTGTGATTCTGCAATATTACCAAATAATGCATTATTTAGATGGCTATGGAGGTAGTTATGTAATAACTGTGTGAGCCAGTTTGGTGCAGAAGAACATTGCCATTTCTGTCTGTAATCTTGTGTGTATTTTCCAGACTGTGCAGATGGTAGCATGATAGTTATTACAAACCACATATAACCTTTGCAGCTATCAATACTAAATAATATTATAGCAACTGCAGACATTAACCAGATAGCTCTTTGTGCTTCTGTCCTCCATTGTGGCAGGAACATGAAGGAAAATGAGCCACTGAGTCTTTACAAGTGATTCATTGCTTATGTCAAAGTGATTTATTTTTAAATAATACTTTCATTTGTCTTTGCCTTGACAGGAGGCATTGTTGATAAGGACCTTCGTCACTACCTCAATTTACGGTTCCAGAAAGGTTCAGTGGACCATGAGCTCCAGCAGATCATAAGAGACAATCTCTACCTCCGCACTGTGCCATGTGAGTAAGGCTGAGATGAGCAAATCTCTTTTCTTAGTTGCAGATGCTGTCTGAATTAATGCTATTGAGGCTGTTAGCAAGATGTGAAGTGGTGGACTGTAGATGTAGCAGGGTCCCTGTAAACAGGCTTGGTTCGTGCCTTCTCTGTTAACTGCGAGAAACTAATCTGTGTAATGGTGAATTACTAATTTCTGAGCCTGTGTGGTATTTTCAGAGTTGTAGTACTGATAAACAGTGGCTCTACAATAGTAATCTTTTTTCTTCTGCAGTTTTAGAAAGTAAAAATGTAAAGAAAAAAGAGTGTTTTGGGCTGGTTAAGTGGGTGTTCAACAGAGTTCCATGTGCTACATTTCACAGTATTATACATTATATCACAATACCGTGGGCTTTAGAGTGCAATAGGGCAATAGAAAATTTTGTTGGTTAGGTGCAGGAGGCATGGCAATGAAAGTTTATATTTTCTTGCATATGTGTTCTTCTGCCATCACATAATTCAGTGGTATGTGTATCTGAAATATTCTGAAGCTGCTAAAATAATTTCTGTAGCTGTTGACATTATTCACCTGTTTCTGCAGCAGATATGAAGGTAAGCAGAGCACTGCAAGCCTTACCTTGCTTGGCTGACAGTGTGTCATTTAAAATGGACTGATATTCTTCTCATAAAATAATTGTGTGGTAGATAAAAAATGGACCCTCTGGTTTGGATGGAAAAAGGGGTGCACGTTTGAATTTTCAGACTTGACATTGGGAAGGTATGCTGAGTTAGTGACTGCACTATTTATATGGTAATGAGTGAATGCACTTTGAAAGATGGGTTGTTCAGAAGGCTTCTGTAGGTTTTTATTTTCATTACACTAAAGAAAGGAGTTTTGAAAACTCCACCAAGGGAAGATGCTCAAGCATTTCTCTTTTCTCTCGGAAGCTGAAGAAAAATTACATCTTCATTTCAGCAGTTCCTTCATCCCTGGTTGGAAAGGAAGGTGGAGAAAAACATTTTGAAATTATTACCTGTAAATCAAAGCTGTTACATTTATGTGAGATTTGTAGTGAGCTAAAGTTCTCTGAAGGTTCTGCAAAACATGACAGCTGAAGTACAAAGGCAAGTCCTGTCTGGGAGGGTCATTAGTATAGGAGTATACGTATTGTAGCCCCAGCACATACTTGTTAATGATGGAGAACCAGATTAAAAAGAAAAACAACAATATTGCAGCTAGAGCATGCATGTAGCAGATGCTGTCTGTCAACAGTATAGATGAGTCTGTCAACAGACATGATGAGTACTTTGCTGATTTGTTTTGGTTATAATTAAGGCAATAATAAAATATTTTCATTTGCCAAGTGAAATGCAGTGCTGCAGGTGGGGTCTCACAGAGTAAAGTTTAGGAGGGAAAACATTCTCAACTGCTTTATATATTTTTATTATAACTAATTTTAAAAACATGACCTTACTCTTCAAGGGTGCTGGTTTTCAAACTGTTCTGATTTGGGCAGTCTTAGGGTGTTTTGAAGCTCTGTATGTAGATTAAGAGTAGTTATTTTCCATCCGGACACTGGTAGGGAGATTTTTTTCACATGCAGCAGTAATATTTAACTGACTATAGCACTGCCACAGGTTCACTTAATGAGTACAGGCTAACAATGTACTTATCACAAATCTCGCAGTGGATGCTAGCACAGGAAAAGCAGCATTCCATTTAGTCAAATTCTTCTGCAGAAAAATGAAAGACAGCGGCAGGCAACACAGCCATTGCTCCCAGTGACAAAGTTGCAACATAAAGAGAGGGGAAAAAAATGTTGAAAAATAGGTGGCAATCTTTTTCCCTTAAAAGATACACCTACAGTCTTTCATCAGTTATAGAGGTATAACTGCCAGTGAAACCAGGAGGACTTTTATTACAAGAGAGTCCTTGACATTGAGATGTTTATTTTTTTTCTGTTCTTTGCTTTTTGTTCTGGCTGGCAGGACTGTCCTAGCAGTGTAGTGAACATGACCACTGGTTTCTCAGTCTTCCAGGTCAAACTAAGGTATCTTTCACTTAGGTTAAATGAGTGAGTAGTCTCTGTTTAAAACAAGAAAGCAGAAAACTCAATCAACATCTCTTTTAAATCAGGGTAAGCCAAATTATGTTTGAACAGGTAAGCCAGTATTTACTGCATAATATTTGGAATTGTACATTATACAAGTGTACGTTCTTGTGGGCACCAAAGGTTCATAGGCCAGAAATGCATGACATGAAGTAGCAGCTCAATTCTGCCTTCAGAAGCTATGGCCTGTGTGGGTGGGATGAACTGGTTGCATTTGTGATCCTTGGATTTCTCTGTTTTTATTAATGCAGTGGCACTTTCTACCACATTAGAAATGCACGAGCAACTCTAAAAGTCAAATGATGCCTTCCCTAAGTGGTTGCAGTTCTCAGTGCCACACTAAATTGATTTTCACTGCATTGTCAACAGGAATTACACGCATGTATCCCAAGGCAGAACGTGCGACTGTATTTGCAGCAGTAGAGATGCAGCCATTAGCTAGCTCTGTCCCCAGAGCTGTGTGACAGCAGTAATGAAACTGATACATAAACAAGAAAATGAGAAACTTCTGTCAATTTGAAGCTGAGTTAGAAAAGCAAATAAAGTTTCCAACACACAAGGTCAAGAAACTGAAACTTTTTAAAAGACGCAGTGTTGCAAATAGTTATCAAAGAAAATGCAGACTCTTGAGGAGGACTGGGCAGTGATCTTCTGTCAGGGCACAGCTCTTGATTTGATGCAAGCATGAGATCACAGCTTCAGCTGTTGAGAATCCAAAAGTAATAAAAATGAGAAATATGCTGAGCTTCTCAGAGGAAAACAGAAAGAAAAAAGCACTGCTCTAGGGTAAAGAAAAGTTCACAGATCTCCAAGTTCAGATGGCCTAACTGTAGTTTGTCTCCTTAATTTTCTTCCTATATTTCTGTTGTACGTGTTTCTAGCATACTTTTTGCACCCTAAATTTATTCCTGAAGTTATTTAGGACCTAACCTGTAGGCTGTCCTACAATGCAAAAAATAGGCATGGTAAGGAGTGATAGTTGTTAAACACAGGTAAGCAGTATCTGATGCTGCCCAAGTCCATTGATGTGGAGGAAGGCCACAAAACACATCTGGGACTGTGAATGCTGCAGGCAGACAACAAATGAGTCATTCTGCACCTTGTGCTTGTTAGTGCTGTCGGCAAACTGTGACTGCCATGTGGGAAAGATGCTTTCCAGTTTTCACTAATGCAAGAAGAGATGGCTCAACTTTTTGTCATTGCAGGAATAAGGCTTTAGGGAGAGTACGTGACAAGCAAGCAGTTTTGGTGGTGACAGTCATGGTCAGACCTGTCTCCTTTGATATGTCCTTCCATGCAATTGCAGATTCTGTTTCTTTAAAAGCTGACAAAACAGTGGAGCTGTTGTTGAAAATAGAGTCTGTACGTTTCCTTCCCAGACAGGGAATATGAAATGATAGTGGAAGACATTGATTTAAAAGCATTGTAAAAAGTTCAGCAATGACAAACTGATTCACAGCAGTGAAAAATTGCCTATTAATTTAAAGGGATTCTGTTGGTGTTTCCTAGGATAATCTCAGACTGACAGTAGCTCGGGTAAATTACTCCATCCTACTGTACTATTTCACACTAGTGGAAGATGCAGCCTAGAAATGCATCCTTCAGTGGCCATGTGGCAGAAGAGATTATGTGAAATAATTAGGAAAAAAAAATGATAAATGTAAGGAAGTTTCCTTCCTAGTGTTTGCATTCACAAAAAATGCAGACAAAATGGAAAGGGCTGGGGATGTGGCTCAGGCTTATTGCACTGAACAATGCAGTGTTACTATGAACACAGAAGTCTTGGAAGAAAGTTGGTTTGTTTAAGACATTTGTCAATAACATAGGTAAAAAGCTCAGCTTGTGACTACCATGTGCTGTACGTCAGTGACCACAGGCAAGAAATGCAATTATTGTGTGCTGTAGTTCCCCACGTATGAAACGATGATAATCATAGAATCATAATTCCTTCTTTTGCTTAGTTTGCTCATTGGCATCAAGATTGGTCTGTGTTAGGTAAATACAGGTAATGGAATGAATTGTAAACATGGAACCTATGAACACTTAATAATATCTTTCCTTTCTGCTGTGATTTCTTATCTTTATGTATCTTCTTAGAAAAGTCGTATTCTTGGGTCATTTTGAGTAATTTTTAAAGTCTCCTTTTCAAACATGGTTTTGTTCTGGTATAATTCAGTCTGTGTATAAATATATTTAACCTTCATGCTGCAGTAGTGTGTGTACTGCTTGCTACCGAAGTCTTAGATACTCCATAGTGCTTCTGTTTATTGTAGTCTTCTTCCCAGAAGAGGAGGTGTTTGTAGTGATTTTTTTTATTATTTTTGAATTTTTTTCCTTAATTTGCTTTTGTTTGTCATATATGGCAAAGGTCAGTGCTATTAGCTTTTCCTTTTATTATTTTTTTCTCTGTGTAATTTGTTTGTTTGTTTTATTGGAGATGCAGGGGCCATGTTGTTGTTTGGTTTGTTTTTTTTTTTTTTAATTGTTATTTGGGGTTTTTTTAATTGTTTTTTGTTGTTTGGGGGTTTTGTTAGTGTTTTTTCAGATACTGAAGGCATCCCTGCCCATGATGGGGAGGTTGGAGTAGATGATCTCTAAGGTCCCTTCCAACCTTATCCACCCTATGAAGACAACAAGATGTGTTTCTACTTGAAGCAGAAAATGCTGCACAATAGTGAGGACATTCAAGTCCAAAGGAATTAACTCCACACTTCCAGCCCTGGAGAAATCTCCATCTTCAAAAAACTCTGGGAAAAAGATGTATTACATTAGGAGACCACAGTCATTCATTATCTTCTTAATGAATAGCAATCAGAAGAAACAATTCATATCTGTGTGTATCTACCGTTATGAGGCTTGCCTCTTCTGCCCCTCCTCCCTTGGAGCTGATAGAACAGTGGTTTGTGTTCATCCTTTTATATCAGTCACTGTAAGAAGGGAGTGACAATGTTGATTAAATACTGAAGGCAATTCTAATTGCATACTCAGATTTTAATCTGACATTTGTTAATTGAAATGAGTTTCAACAAAGCCAAATGCCAGGTCTTGCACTTGGGTCACCACAACCCGAAGCAATGCTACAGGCCTGGGGCAGTGCGACTGGAGAGCTGCCTGGCAGAGAGAGATGTGGGGATTGTAATAGACAGGCATCTGAATATGAGCCAGCAGTGTGCCTTGGTGGCCAAGGAAGCCCAGGGCATCCTGGCTTGTATTAAAAATGCTGTGGCCAGCAAGAGTAGGGAGGTGATTGTTCCCTTGTACTTGGCTCTGGTAAGGCCACACCTTGAGTATTGTGTTCAGTTTTGGGCACCGCAAAGAAGAGAGATGTGGAGGTGCTGGAGCAGGTCCAGAGGAGGGCAACAAAGCTGGCGAAGGGCCTAGAGAATAAATCTTTTGAGGAGTGACCGAGGGAGCTGGGGCTGTTTAGTTTGAAAAGGGGGAGTCTGAGAGGAGACCTCATCACTGTCTACAACTACCTGAAGGGACATTGTGGAGAGGCTGGTGCTGGTCTCTTCTCACAGGTAATTGGAGACAGAACAAGGGGAATGTCCTCAAGCTGAGACTGGGTAGGTTTAGATTGGACATTAGGAAAAAGTTTTTCACCAAGAGAGTGGTCAGGCACTGGAATGAGCTGCCCAGGAAGGCGGTTGAGTTGTTTGGATGTGGTGCTTAGGGATATGGTTGAAGGTGGGTGAATCTTGTAGAGTAGGGTTACAGGTTGGAGTCAGTGATCCTGAGGGTCTTTTCCAACCTGGATGCTTCTATGATTCTGTGATAGGTGAGAAAAGAGTGACAGATGTCAAGAGCAATAAATATGCATTAGATGAGGGTACATCTCACACACAAGCTCAGTATGAGTAGTTCTGCTACCCTGAATAAGGATGTGAAATATATTTGACCAATCTGTATTTGGGCTTTCAAATTTCACTTGTAAAATAGTTTGTTTCTCTTCTAAAAAGTATATAGCTCAGAGCATTAAGGCAAATGTGTGAAAAAGGCTTGCCTGTGTATTTTCCTTATCCTTTTCTTCAGTGTCAAAATTATCTTTCAAGAGTGGAAATTCTGTGTACAGCTTTATTCTTAAACAAATTAGAAAATCCAGTCAGTTAAAATATCTGCCAGTTTGACATCATATGGAACTATTCTTAGGATAAAATAACCTGTGTTTAGTGTACTGTGCTACCAAAAACAGTCCACATCACTGTAAATAACAGTACCTAATGACTACTTTATTCTTGCAGACAAGTGTTAGTTATTGCTTAAATTTTACTTTGATGCCTCAGAATAGAACAATACAGAGCTCTAGGGAAATGATCTTGGGTTTAGGTAGCTAATGGAACACAAGAGCAGACCTCCAGGGTGTATTGAAAGCAGAATCATTGGCAAGAGCATTCAGCCTTTTTTTTGTATCTCAAGAAAAATCAAACCAAATCAGGTAATTACATGAGATGACAGTAGATGATCTGTTCTAGTAGGAGGCATCCTTGCCTATGGTAGGGGGTTGCAACTGCATGATCTTTGAGATCCCTTTCAACCTAAACTATGCTATGATTTCTGAGGTCCTTTCCTACCTAAGTCATTTTGTGAAGATGAGGAGGTTGCTGCTTCAAATAACTGACAGCCTAAATGGCAAAGGTAAAGAGGAGTTGGCAAATAAAGCCATAGCACAGAGAGTGCTTGAGCAGACTTTCAGGAGGTGTAGTGGTGGTTAAGCTGGCTTTCTTTCCTACTGCTGCATTTAGTATTCCAAATTACCTCATAGAAGCACACATGGTACACTAACCTGCTTTTCTGAAGAGTCTGTGAGTATCTGGTTACAAAGAGATTGGCTGATGCATCTTTGTCTTGATTTCCATACGATTTTTTTTTTTTGCTTTTTCTGTTTCAGAGCAGAATGGAAAAAAGTTACAATCAGCACTGTGCCGCCTCTCAATCAGCGGGCACAAGGCATTGCTTGGGTTCAGTGGGTTTGGGCTGGAAGCAGTGGATGAGTAAAAAACTACTTACAATTTTATTGTTATTAAGATCTAGGGTAAACAGATGCCCAAACTAAGTCTACAAACATCACTTCTGATAGAAAATATTGCACAGTTTGGTAGTCATGAGAGGGAAAACACACATCATTCCTGTCAGCTTTGCTCAGAAATTTCTCAGCTCAACATATTGAGGTCATCAACTCTCAGCTATTCAGTGACTAATAAGTCTGTTCTACATACTCACCTTAATAAGGCAAAGGGGAGAATGTGTCTGATGTGGTGTAGCTGGAGTATGAAGCAAGAACAGATCCAACAAAGAGCAGTAGTTCTGTACCGCTTATGATATAGTAGAGCTTGAATGTCTCATAAAAGATTGTGCAAAGACATTAGGCTAGTTTCATTGGCTGTACAGTTGTGTTTCTCTGAGATCCTTGTACCCAAATCACATCTGTAAGAAACTGGGACTGCTAATTCTCCCCTCTACTCCCATTCTTCCTACTCCCTCATTGTCTCTGCTTCCTAACACTCTTTGTTTTTCTCTTTTGTTTTCAAAATCAAATAATCCAAATACTTCATTTTCCCCCATACTGCTCTGCAAATATAAATGATTTATATAAAAAAATACTAAAATACATTGCCAACTGAGGAGTTTCTATAATATCACCAGAGTTCACTGCAAGTTTTTGTGGTACAAAAGGAAAAATAGGCAGGGAAAAGTTCTGGAATTGCAAATCTGACCTTTTTAAAGCAGTTCTCCTATAAAAGAGTATCACATATCTTCTTTAACTGATGTTAACTAGCATGCAATTGAAACACTAAAGTCTCTGCTAAGTGGCTTGAGTTGCTAATCATATTTGTGTGCAATTATTTATCTGTGTTATAACACCTTTCTCTTGAAACAGAGAGGAGGCTCTCTGGTGTTGCAAAATGAGTTCTTTAATTCACATGATACCAAAAGGATAAAGGATAGTGGCAGTTTTATATAAATTTTGATGATAGCACTAATCTTATTGATTACTTGAGAACTAGCAGGAAACTGCAGGGGCAGTAGCATAAATCTGATAAAGTACCTTGTCTCTTCAGAGCAAGAACAGCAAACAATAAGACAAAACTTACTTATTTTTACTATTTTTTATAGCTCTTGTCTCACCTAGAGCATCTGGAAGTTTGAGTGGAGACTATATCTCTGTGTGACAGTAGACTTTTCCAGCTTGAAGGTCTCAGATGTGCTATTGACCTTTTCCCTAATATAACAATGCTGTCTTTGAAATTATGTGATTTACAATATGATTAACAGCAGAGGCAGCATTATTGAACATAAGCATCCTCTAGATATATTTGGCCTCTATATACAGTCAAATAGGTCAAATGCCTCATTTTTCTTGATGGAAGATGAAAAAATGTTACATAAAGGCAGAAGTACAGATTGTGCAAGTTTTGGGGTAAAGCATGGGTAGTGCAGTTCACCTGGGAACATTAGAACTGGATAGACTGAATTTGCCTCAAAGCTGCTTTATTTTGGATGACCTTTGGATTTGCTGTCTTTCTTGGCCAAGTTCAGGGTCACTAAATGCTCACATCTGTGTCACTACTCTGCACCTATAGTTCAGTAGCTGCATTACACCAACTAAAGCTCATGTTCTTGCTAACTTATTTGGACACCATGCTCTGTGCCACTGTTCCCTTCATTTAATAACGTTATACCATATTGCATTAATGAGGTTATACAACTGAGACAACTTAAAAGGTTTTATTCAGGCTTTGAGATCTTTTGTTATGCCCTCACACTTACAGAACAAGGTTCCCTTCATATTTTCTCTGTCTTATTCAAGACACAAATACTGAATTTCAGACCTTCTCTCTGTGGCTAGCCAAAGCGGATGGACTAGTGCTTTTAGTAGCACCATGGTTTTGATTCAAAAGTAGCCTGGTTGCAATAAATCTTTTTGTGAAAAAAGAAATTAGAGAATGAAGATTAAAGAGTTGCTTTTAAACATCTGAAGAGTGAATAGCGCTTTGGTTTCTCCAGTAGGGGTGAGATTAATTTATAACTTCCTGGTGGAAAACTGCTATGAGAGAAACTCTTCTCTGCAAGTCCTTACCTTTTTTAATTTCTCTTTATCCTGAGGGTACCACTGTCCTCTTTTTGTCCCATGACAGTTTGTCACAACTTTGTTTCTCCCATAGCTCCAGATTTTGATTCTACCCAATGTACTTTTCCCTTGCCAGTGCATTACTATTGTTAGCACATCAGCTGCTTGATTAGCTATCAGTCTGGCATGGATTATACAAATAATTCTGTCACATTTAATTTTGGTGATCCTGAATAGAGAAGGATTCTTACTGTGGAGATGGCAGAAATATATTTTGGTTTCAAAAATAATTAGAGTGCAGAGGTTCCAAATTGAAAGCAATGATCTGGGTTTAAATGAAGAACAATGCTGAGATATTGTCGCGGAGGGGGATTCTGCCACCTACGCCGATTGTGGCGGAGGGGAGAAATTAATTGGTGCGAGATAATATGTATAAAAATATATATTTATTCAATATTCTGAACTCTCGTCATCCCCAACCACTGTATTTAATATTAAAAAGATTCTACACAGTCATGGAGACATTCTAGGATTAATACCACACTATAACTTATTAGTAACTAGCAAACATTCAAACTATAAACAGAGAGAGGACTTTCCCCATGGCAAATGCCACTTCGGATCTATATACTATTCGCCCAGCAGAGTGGGCTGAAACTCTTTCTGCTCTATGGCAGAGACAACAGAAATTAGAGAGGCATTAAAGCATTTACTCATAATTCTGACTAATTATCAATAATCACCCTCCGGGGCTATGTCACAGCCTATTACTAGTGTCCAAACTTCAGGGGAGTCTTTGCCCATGGACTTTGAGGCTGGAGTCTTCCTGGCTTCTGGGGAAAGGAGAATCTTCATGGATTCTGGGGAAATGACAGTCTCTGCCCTTGTCTCCTGGCTTCTCGTGGGTGCTCTGTCCGGGGACTGTTGGCGGGACCTCAGGTGCAGGAGAAGGATGCCGTCTGAGCATGGTTCTCACGCTGGCTAGCAGGCCGATCACGTGCAGACAAGTGGAGTCTGCTTCCTGGTAACTCGGCAGCAGTAGCGCTTACCAGGCAGTGATAAGGCAGTGGGCATACAGTAGGGTGCACGGCTGCTACACGGGGTCTGAGCTCCGTGGGTAAAGGCAGGCAATACAGGATCTGGTCCTGATAACTCACTGCAGTGGCATGCAAATGTGCACGGCTGGCTGGGAGACCATGGGAGAATCTGTCTCTGTAATAACTGCAAAGCAAATAGGCATAAGCAAGAAGCTGGTGAATCTAAAGCCTAATAATGAGCAAGTGAGCCTGTGCAAGTAAGTGAGCGTGAGCGAGACTGTGAGTCAGAGCGAGGGCGAGAGCACATTGTTTACCTGTGTGCCTCTATTTATTAATTGTGGGCTGAGATTAATGGCCCTTTGGACACTAGGATGACCAGTCGGGGATTTGGCAGTCAGCCAAACAATACCATAATAGGCAAAATCACAAGCCTGGACTTTTCTAAATATGGGGAGAGCATGGGCTAGCACTCGGCAAGCATGAGCTGGGCGTGTGGGGCTTACACAGCATGTTTACAAACACCTTACACAACCTAGGCCTTGTCAGGCCAGACTTGATGGCACCAGGCCTATTGTGCCCCTTTTGTGCTTGTTTATCCATTTAATGTGTTTACCTCTGGTTTAGGCAGAAACACATGTCCAGGCAAGGTAAGACAAAAAAATAAGCCTATTTTTGGACCTACAGGCCCTCCACAACAGATATCAGCTTTGAAAGTCTGGTCTTTGAATTTTGAAAGATTGGCATGGACATCTATATCTAAGGGTCTAGAAAACAATAGACTTTCCAGTTAAGAAGTGAGCTATTTTTAGTATTAAATTTCACAATAATAAATTATATGTACCTTTATTTTGTCAATATATTTGTGATTTTGAAAATAATCAATAATATTAATCAATAATGTGAGATATTACTAAGATATTTGCACATTTTTTCAAAAAATAATAGATCATTTTATATATAGAGCCACCACTCATTTCAACTTGTCTTTATTTTCTAATTCCCATTTTTGGTTTTGATTCACTGCTAACCTTTCTTTTTCAACTCCTGTTGATGAGTCCTTCAATTCTTGTTGCTACTGACTTGAATGGGCACTTCACCTGTCATTTGGCATTTGTTAATTTTAGACAATCGTGGGAGGCAGCTCTCAGGTCCACCTCAGAGTCTTCTCTAGGCTGCACAACCCCATCTCCCTCAGCCAGTCAGAGCAGAGGTGCTCCAGCCCTTGGATCATCTTGTCCCCCTCTGGACTCACTCAAACAGCTGTGTGCCCTTCTTATGCTGGGCACACCAGAACTGGACATGGTATTCAAGATGGGGTCTCAGAAGAGCAAAGGAGTAGAATCACCTATATTGTAGGTTTCATTAAAGGAAGATATGATGTGATGTGGAATTCCTCATTGATTACCAAAGGCTATGGGGCAGGGAATTTTCCCCCTGTGCACCATGTAGAATGATTTTGGCTGTAACATTTATTATCTAATCTTTAGTTTATCTTTCTGTGCTTCAAAAATAATAGCAATTACCTATAGTACTTCAAAATTTGCCAAGGCATCATTAATCACTTTTATCTACAATGCAAATGCATCCATGCTTGTATCAAGATGTGAGTACCAACTGACTGCTATTTAAATATGTGGTTCAAATTGTACTGACTCAGATGCATGGCAATTATAGCCAGAAACAATTTAGTAATCTGGATTTTAAAGCTGGCAGAGAATAGTTGTCATTCTGATTTTGTACTTTATAATGCCATGTTCTGGAAGAGAGGGAAGAGTTTTGGAGAAAATCTTTCCTTTCATCATCTTTGCAAAAAAAGAGCATTTAATTACTCCTGTTCTTTCCTGTCATTATCCTCAATTTGCATCTCTCAACTCTGATATGTCTGGTGGGCTTTTGTAGAGATTTTTTACTTTTCAGACTCTTCTGAGTAAGATGCAAGATTGTTTCTGGCTTGGATCAGAGCCATTCATTCTGAACTGGAGAACAGAAGTAGAAGAAAGGCTAGGATATCCAAGGGATTCAGTTGTAATAATGCTTCCACTGGCTTCCTATCTTTTCCAATAAGTATTTGAAGTCCATGGGCTACTGTGTCTGTATGAGCTTTTTTGCCTACCAAGTTGAGGAAATTTTCCAAGCTTTGTGCTTTAAACAATTATTTTATGTTAAGTAGTTCCTAATTACTGAAATTCTTTTAAAAGTTCTAAAAAAAAGTAGGAAAGTTGAAAACAAAAGGCTTCTGCAAGATGCAATTATACTGTCTCTCTTTTCCCTCTTTTAATAAATGTGGAAGGCTTGAGCAACAATAATAAACATAAAATGTTAGTTCCTGTATAATCTTCAATTAACATCATAAAAGAGAATTCTGAATGAAGAGTAAAGGTTTATTTTCTTGGAAAAGGTTGCACATTTAAGTTCTCTCTTCTTTAAGGAACCTTAAAAGAAGAAGTATAAAGGAAAATGGAAAAGATAAAGTGGAAGGGTTTGTTGTAAAAAAAAAAACAAACAAAAAACAAACAAACAAAAAACCCCAAACAAACAAATGAACAAACAAAAATTCATTACTACTTGTGCCTGATACCTTTTTGTCCATCAGACAGTGGAGTGGCCTGACACATAGTAGGGGAAACTGAAGCCCAACTTAGTCCTTTAGCCCTGTACAGACTTTGGAAATGACATTGTTATTTTTCAACAAGGGTTTCATGCCTTTATCCTGGGGCTATAATAGAGCTTAACAAACTACCACTAGGTCAAGTGAAACTAACAATGATTTCAAGATTTAAAGACTCTAACTGAAATTCTTGGAATAAGGATGTAATGTTTTGTACTGAAGGAACAACCCTTAGATCTTCCTTTCAAGGTCATTGATAGAGCTCAGTAAGATGATGTCAAACATTTATGCCCTGGTTACATCACTTTCATTTTTAAGAAACACAACTCCCTTATAAATTTTGTACAACTCACTAGTCATTGTAACCTGAGTTTGAAAGCGTGGATGGGTTGCTGAGGGTGTATGTTTACCTGCATTGTGGCCAGAGCCCAGATCATGCTTTCATAGAAAGGTAGATGTCTTCCTGACTTGGGCAAGAGCTTCCTGAAGCTCACAGCATTGCTGTCATGAAGAACACAATATGGCATAGATTGCAGTGCGAAATACAGTAACTGGACTTTTACTCTGCTTTGGAAATGTTGCTGCATATAAGCACTTATCAAAGAGTAAACAAAAACTAAATTTTAAGAGGATAATTATGGGTTTGAAGAGACAGTAAGCTCTTTGTAAAAAAATGCGTTTCATGTCCTCCCATCAAGTGATTTGAGTGGCCTCCAAGGTCTCAGGGTACAGGATTCAGGCAGTTGTTTGTGAAGCTGTTTGGGTGAGAGAGGGGATACCTGGATAACTTCCAAAGACAAATTTATAAAGGATTGTTTGATAAATTCAGTGTTTTCTGAAATTTCCTGGTTTTTTTTTTTTTTTTTTTAATAATCAGTCTGAAACTAGATCACTGTTTTGGACTGGTAATCATTCTATAGATATAATTTTAAATCCAAACAGCTTAAAAAATATACATTGTTTAAAAATAACCAACCAAACAAAGCCCCCACAACCTCTTTGTGTTTCATTTCTTGAAGCCTTTTCTGAAGTGATTAATCTTTATTTCTCCATTTCTGCTGTTACTGATCTTAGAAGAAGAAAGGACACTATTTCTTAGCCTAGCTGAGACATTGAAAACAACAAAACACCTCAGTTGCTTGAGGACTGATTTTTAACCTGCTGGGTAAAAAACATAAGCAGAGTTACCTAGGAAATGTGTATAAGCACAGTCATAACTTGGAACACAGTTTTTACTGCTCAAATGAAATATCATCATGAACTTTCATTGAGCTGAAGTGAGAATTAATTTAGTTCTCTATGTTCCTAGTAGAATTTTGGTCAGTTACTACAGGCCATAATTTTCTGCATCATGTAAAATAATGCACAGCTTCCCTAGACAAGGTAGTGATGTTTGTAGCAGTATGATTTTTCTTTCATTATGTGATTCCATTTAGCACCTATAAATATGAAATCTGTGCAGCACTAACAGTCCTTCAAAATTAAAGCTTAAATGCATCAATAATGTCAGGTCCATTAACATAAAACACTTCACACTACTGTCCAGAGAGCTTGACAAATGCGTAACAGTAATGTAGGCATAACACTGCCACTAATTATGGAAACTAGACTCTCAACCTCATTCTTCTGGAAGTCATACACAAGAGGCTCTGTGGGGCTGTGATACTGTATCCTTCCAATCTACTTCTGTTTTGGTGCAGCATTATGGCACAAGGTTGAAAATACTTTTCCTTCCTGTTAAGTTCTCCATTGTAGGTGTTAAATATGTGCTTATAGAAACTGCTTCTGCTTTAGTACTGTAACAACACAGAAGGAAGCGAGAAGGAGCTTTTACAGAGAGAGGAATATTTAAAATGGGTTGATCTGTGGTTATGTACATACATCACAGTACAGAGCCCATGAGGTGTGGATTACCCCTGTTCAGACAGTACCGTGCAGAACAGCAGTATGTGGCAGGCAAAGTGTGTCTCCAGACAGTACTCCATACGGTGCTGTAATCTCCGTTTGTATTCCAGTTTTGTTTTAACTCTCTAATGAGAGACCATGGAAGATGTGGGAAGGCTTAAAAATCAATTTCCTTGGCCAGTATGGGGTGGTCAACAGAAACAACACACAGTTCTACCCTTTTCAAGGTGGTGGTGTGACAGATTATGCAAAATTAATAATCTGTATTAATTTTGATATCCAGGTAAAGATTGTTAATAACTATGAAAACTGTTTATTAACATTAAAACCTATCAGAAAACTTATTCACAGGGTTCAAAACACAGTGTTTGGAAATTTATACACACAGGGAAGAGGCAAAACTAGAGCACTTATTTTCTTAAAGTGGCAAACACAGGCAATATACTGAAAGAGAAGATTCTTGTGGTTAATTACACTGCTTATCCACTAGAGGACACAGGAAGCTCCTTTCTGCTTATGGCAGAAGGCAATTAGTGGATTAGAAGGGGCTTTAAGTATTTACTCACAAAATATTATCAAACAGTACCCAAAGCATGTGGAGGGGTTGCTGTTGGAGGCTACAAAGCTGTTAGAGGCTTTGAAGTTTCCCAGGCTCTTTTCTCAGGAAGATGGGAGTCTATAGCATAGTCTCTGACCCGGTTGTTCTGATTCCTGATTCAGCAGAAGCCTTGCAGAGGGGCAGGCAGGATGCAATGTAATGTGCAGTCTTGTCACAACGTCACACTGGCTATGCCTGCCAATCACAGCAGGCATTTAGAGCCTGTCCTGGTAAACTTGAGGTAGTGAAGCTTACAGGCAGTTTCAGGATGCAGTGAGGCAGCAGCAGCAGCAGCACACTGTGCTACCTGCTCATCCCTTTTTATCAATACCAGCTGGAGACTAATGGGGCTTTGGACATAGATTAGCCAATCAGAATGGTACTTTGCCAAGCTTGACCATATTAGATGAAACCAGGGCTTTTGCTTTCCTTTCCTGAGGTTGCTTCCCCCAGCACAGAAGGAGGGGGAGCAGGGGAACATGTTTGGACAAGCCAGAGTCCTTAGACTCAATGACTCCAGGTCCTTTGTCCTCTTTCCCATGGTTGCTGCTCCTCACAGCAGAAGGAGAGAGAGCAGAAAAACATGCGTGGGCAAGCCAGGACATGGATAAGCCCATTTTTGGCCTATCAGGCCTACCAGAACAGGTAGTTGTCTGTGCTAGTAAAATTACATAGAAGTGAGCAGAAAATAGTAACTCTGTAAACTGATGGGAAGACTCCCTTCAACATATGGCATAGTTAAATGACAGACTGAAAGAGTTGAGGCTGTTCAGTCTGGAGAAGAGGAGACTCTGAGGTGACCTTATTGTGTCCTTTCACTATCTGAAGGGAGCCTACAAAAAAGCTGGGAAAGGACTTTTCAGGATATAAGGGAGTGACAGGACTAGGGGGAATGAAGCAAAGCTGGAGATGGGCAGGTTCAGGCTGGACGTGAGGAGGAAGCTCTTCAGCATGAGAGTGATGAGAGCCTAGAATGGGTTGCCCAGGGACGTGGTTGAGGCCCTGTCCCTGGAAATGTTTAAGGCTAGGCTGGATGGGGCTCTGGCCAGCCTGATCTAGGGTAGGGTGTCTCTGCCCATGGCAGGCGGGTTGGAACTGGGTGATCTTTGGTGGTCCCTTCCAATCCTGAGTGATTCTATGATTCTAAATGTTCCATTAGCTGTCTCTTCACTGCTCCACACATCTCCCACAGAAGTGTACTTCCAAGCTTATTTTCGAATGACACGTGCTGCAAAGTTTGAGAAGAGAAAACTGATTCCAAATGATATAGCCAAAATTTCACTTCTGGGAGCTGAAGAACAGCACAACACCTTGCCAAATATTATTCTACAGCTACTATATCAAAGCAACCATAGAACTTTCAAAATATGTCCCTTAGCACACATGGATTCTTTTTATATGCAACGTTATTTATAACCCAGACTCTGACTCCCAATCTTTCTTTTAGTCTCATTGTCTTTTGTTAGATGAATGATTCTGGACAGATGCTTTGTTAAATCTGGGCCATAAACTACTTCTCCTTCTGTGTCATTAAAAAGCTTGTGCAGAGTAAAATGGCCATAGTCCTATAGCATGGGACAGATTAGCAGTAAAGACAGTTCATCCTCACCTTTCCATCACTTTCCAGCTCCACAAATGAGTTCTGTGAGCACTGGAACAGGCTGCCCAGAGAGGTTGTGGAGTCTACTTCTCTGGAGACTTTTTAAATCCACCTGGATATGTTCCTGTGCGGTCTGCCCTAGGTGATCCTGCTCTGGCAGGGGGATTGGACTCGATCTCTGGAAGTCTCTTCCAACTGCTACCATCTGTGATTCTGTGATAGCATAGGGAAGAAATGAGTATAGATAATGAGAGTCTAACTACATGGATTCCCTCATCAAGGACAGAAATACAACATAATTTGTTCATTCTCTGCAGGCTGCACAAGCACAGATATAACTCTGGTAGTAATTCAGTCTACTTTCTCATCCATAGAGGCAAGGATTTGCTTCTCTGTATTCCACTCTAAAGATTAATACAGCAGTGCTACAATAATGCTGCTGATTGGCTATAATGTTGCTATTGTGTGTGTTGTTCGTACACAACACTTGAATGATAGAACAAGATTCTGCAAGATATTTCAGATCAGCCATACAAGTAAAAATAACTATTATTATACTTATTTGGTGATTTGAGGAAACAGCCCATTTTACAGCAATGCAAAGAAAAAGAGCTGACTTAGATTCTCAATTTTCTTTTCAGTTTTGTTTGGTTTGGGGTTTTTTTTGCATTTATTGTATTACTCAAATGAAAATTCAATGCATGACAGCTAAAGCATGTATCTTGATTCTGTTTCTCTCTAAAAAGGCTGAATTTTCTGTTTATCCAGTGGTGTTTGAAACTAAGTAGCTGTAATACTGTTTATGATTTATGGTGTTGCTGTTGTAGTCATACATGTACGGGACACAATGCCTACATGGATTACAGATATGAAAGGATCCACACTTCTTTGGTGAGCTACACAAAGTGTCTTGTGAGATCAAGGTCTGAAGTGTAGTGTTCACAAGGAGTTTGGTGGAATAGGAGCCTTGGAGCATGTCAGAATTTGTACCTTACTGTTTTAATAGCTGCGTTAGGTCTGCAGCTAGAACTCCTCTCATCTCTTTGCGAACTTTTTCTATACAGTGAAATTGAAGTTAATGTTCTTAAGAGTTTCCATTTTTTGGAATATAATGTTCCAGCACCCAATTCTCCACCAGTGTCAGTCATCACAACTTCATCATTGTTCGGGAGTTTGGGAGATGACCAGTCTCAGGCTTTAACCTTGTTATTATAGCCAGGAAACATCAAGTTCCATCTCCAAATTATTACCGAATGCTAACAGTTCCCTTGATTTCAGTGACACAGATTGACACTAAAAGCCCTCGTGATTGTGGAGCTGATTATGTTCCTGAAATATCAAAATAGTTTTATTTTTAAATTGTAGTTTTGCAGCATTTTTCTCTAGAGCATGGTAAATGGCTTTGTTTTCCAGGATTACAAAAGAAATTAGATAAAAAGTTTAATCATGCAGCTATGAAAGGTTGCAAATATGAAAAGCAGAAGCTTTAGTGTTTTCTTTAAATATTAT
Organism: Tricholaema leucomelas; assembly: GCA_013400475.1. Taxonomy (NCBI): domain Eukaryota; kingdom Metazoa; phylum Chordata; class Aves; order Piciformes; family Lybiidae; genus Tricholaema lacrymosa; species Tricholaema leucomelas. The sequence continues at coordinate 732,301 of WAAF01013760.1, read as the reverse complement.
TTGTTATTATCAATTCCACATTTAAAAGCAAAGCAAATAAAAAAAACCTTAACCTCAACTTCAAGTTAAAAACCCTTTGCATCTATTTTTATGTTTGTTTTGGTTTTTTTTAAAGAAATCACTATTGCAGGCAGATTTTTCAGAACAGTCAAGTGCCAATTGTCATAATTGCTTCCTAGGAAGGGATACCTTTGCCAAGGTTATTTCTGACACTTCCCCTCAGTTGTTTTGTTGTTTGTTGGGGTTTTTTTTTAATCTTTACCTCTGAAACTAAATGTCATGTTGTTTCTTAAGCACTACTATAAGAAATAGCAACCCCCTATGCACCTGCAATTGAGGATCTACCTATTCTTCATTTCACAAAGTTAGTGCAGGCTTCACTGCTAAACTTATGTGCACAAATTTCAAATAGAGGCAGAGTGCAAAGCTGCAATTGGTCTTGTCATAAATGTGAATTTCTTGGGGCTATTTCAGACACATGTGCCTCTCTGAGCAGAAACAGCGTAGTAAGACCAAGGGCTAGAACTGTAGGAGGAAGGTCACATTTTACCCTCACAGAATGTTAAGGGTTGGAATGGACCCCAGCAGATTGCCTAGTCTAACCTCCCTGCTAGAGCATGATCACACAGGAATGCATAGAGACAGGTTTTGAATGTCTCCAGAGAAAGAGACTCCACAATCCCCTGGGCAGCCTATTCCAGTGTTCCATCATCCTCACAATGAATTTTTTTTTTCCTCGTGTTTCCATGGAATTTCCTATGCTTCAACTTCCACCCATTGCCCCCTGTCCTGCCATTGAGCATCACCAAAAAGAACCTAACTCCATCCTCTTGGTACTCACTCTTTACCTATTTATAAACAGTCTCCTCCTCTCCAAACTACAGATCACCATCTTCCTCAGTCTCTTCCTGTAAGGAAGATGTTCCACTGTCTTAAATGTTTTTGTGGTTCTGCACTAGATTTTTTCAAGCAGTTCTCTGTCCTTGAACTGAGGGACCCATAACTGAATGCAATATTCCAGATGCAGTATCAACAAGGCAGAGTAGAGGGGGAAGAGAACCCCTCTCAACTTTCTAATACACCCCAGAATGGCATTGGCCTTTTTGGCCACAAGAGCACATTGCTGGTTCATGGTCAACCTTCTTACTATTCTTGTGAAGAAAGTAGTGATAAACAAAAATGGTGAGGAGCAAATGTGAGTCATAGGATTCAATTACTTCAGTGAAGTTTTTTGGACTAGAAGTGACTTTTGTAGAGAAGGGATTCAGGCTTTTCCAGGAATTTTCACTACAGCTCAAGCGAGGACAGAAGAAACGTGACAGTGAGCCAGGACAGCAGTTTGGTGAAGAAGATCTAGCTGGTGACAGAGGTAGGGAAAGAGAATGGAAAAACTAGAAAATGTTGGCAGTGATAGATGGTGCCATTTTGGAGAGAAGATTCAGCCATTGAGTTGTCTTGTCCTTCTGTAAAATCAGAAGCTGCCCATACAGCCTTTTGGTCAGTGGAAAGGTTGAATTACACCTTTCAGATTAAAAAAAAAAAACCAGAAAGGGTAGAAATTGTGTTGCATGGCCACTGTGGTCAGCAGGATGAATGTGACAGGCTAAGAAGGAACGGGAAAGAAAAGGGAGAGCAGCAATCCAGGAGGGTGGATAATGAAGGTCTGAGGCTTGGCTGTAGATGACAGAAGTGAATAAGAGGAGAGAAAAGAAGACAGCATTGAAAAACTGAGACTAGTGCAATCACAGGATAAAGATTTCCAAACAGAGTGAGGAAGGCAGCAGACAATCCCAGCCTGGACCAATTCAGGGTAGGGATAGTAGGAAAATTAGAAGTCTTGTTAAGAGAGGGAAGCTGCGCAAACAGTGCCTCACATATGCAGTGAGTCTTTCGGTAAGACAGGAGCTTCCGCTGCCTGACAGAGGGAGGTCCGAGAGGTTGCAGCACTAGTGCAGGTATCAGCCATAGGCAGTACAGCACTCTCAGCTGATGTATGAGGTATGGTGCCACAGTAACATTGCTATCCAGCTTCCTGTTCAAACTGCTTAGCAGATTCAGCTTATGTATACTTGCACTGCTTTATGTTGATTTTCTGCATGAGAAGTAAGAATCAGAAGAGAGTGACATGATGCTGCAGGGCTGTTGTGATCTGGGTTTGGAGACAGCAGGAGGGTAGCTGGAGGAGGTGAGCACGAGGTTCTCTAAGGTAATGAAAAAAAGAAGGTATAATTTTCACCAGACTGATTGAAGTGGCAAACTTGTGGGAAATACTGTGTGACAGGATTATTAAAGAATGCAGTATAATAGAAATCCAGAAGGAGGTAAATTAACCCAACTGCTAAACCATGACATTGTCTGATTTTTGAGTGTTATGGTTTACAAATGTAATAATGTTCTTCTGTCATAGAGTAGAAATAGTCATACAACAATATTTTTTTAATTTCTTTTTTTCTTGGAGGAATCAACAATTTTTTTAGGGACAAAAATAGTAGTTTACATTTCTGTCTTGCTTTGTCCTATAGGCAATACTCAACAGTGGTAAAAAAAAGTTTTCAAGCTCATTTTAATGTAAATTAACTACAGATCTCAATAAATGTGAACACTATAACAGTTTCTTAGCAGATCACTTTAAATATTAAAACAAAAATTGCAGTTGACCTTACCAGGGGTAGATTTACACTATCCAGGGGGTCCTGGTAAAATCAGAAGCCCTTGAAATGCTTTGTGGGTGCTGGAGAAGCTCAGAAATCTATTGGATTGCAATGATATGCTGCTTGAAAGGGAAATGTTTTGATTTGAGTGATAGTGGGCATTGAGCTTTCAAGGAGTCCTCTCCACACAGCAGTACCACACAGTATTCCTTACCAAGAAATGGCCATGGCCTGGCTTACACTCAGACATGCTTAGGTATGTCCTAGTTCTATACACCTCCTGTGAACGACTCCAAAGTCTGCAGAAGAGAATGCAATGGGAAATAAGGAAGTGTTCTTTAGGAGAAATGAGATGGTTTTAGCCAATATTTTGCAGTAAAGTAGGAGGTTGCACACTGATACCATGAAGAAAAAAAAGTCTATTTAGCCTATATTTATTTTCTTTAGAGAATTAAAGCTTTATAAATTACTGAACATTTACAACAAAATCAATGTTGAATCTAATTTATTACTCAGCATTTCCCTTTGGGTTTATTTTTATTGTCTCTGCTTTTCCCACCACAATATATTAGCATTTGTACAGAAGAGTGGACATGTGAATGATTTTTTGGTTAATTATTGAGACTTTTTTTGATAGGTCATAGAATTGTTTTGGTTGGAAAAGACCTCTAAGGTCATTGAGTCCATCAGTTGAAATAAACCCACCATGGCCATTAATCTAACTCGCAAAGTGCCATGCCTATATATTTTTTTAACACCTCCAGGGATGGTGACTCCAGCACCTCCCTGGACAGCCTATTCCAGTGCCTGACCACTCTTCCAGTAAGAAATTTTTCTCAATCTGAACATCCCTTGCTGAACTTTGAGGCCATTTCATCTCATTTTGTCACTTGATATTTGGGACAAGAGATAGAGCCTCACCTCAATTTCCTGAAAGGAGACCATAGTGAATGAATTGCCCTTGGCCTATGGATCCAGCTTGTTGAGGTCCCTCTGTAGAGCCTTTGTATCCTCAAACAGATCAGCACTTCCAGTGCTGATTTTCCATTTGGAAATGTACTGAGGGTGCACTCAAGTCCCTCATCCAGATCATTGATGAAGATATAAAGAGAGCTAGCCCCAAAATGGAGCCCCAGGGAACACCACTTGTAACTGGCTGCCAATTGGAGTCAACTCCATTCACCTACCCCCTAGGCATTTTTCAACCCAGAGAAACATCCATCTATCCCAGTCATCAGCAGTCAGTTTCTTCAGGAGGGCAGTGTGGGATACAGTATGAAAGACTTTACTAACATCTAGATAAACACCCACAGCCTCTTCTGCATCCACTAAGTGGGCAACTTTGTCATAGAAGGAGACCAGGTTTGCAAACACGAACAGTTAACAACTCATTTTCCAAGGCCTTCAGTTACACATTTATAGCACCAACATTTTTTATAGGAGAAAATAACAGCTAAGAGAACTATGAAATATTATTTCAATAGTGTACCACATATATGTGAATTAGCTCCAAATATCTATTGTCACATCATGTCTTACAGCTTTCCACTCAGTAAACACTGCATAAACATTCAGTGTTTTGATTTACAGGGTGAAGAAAATGTCAGTCAGTTCCACAAACTTAAGTTTGCCTTTCATTTATTCCAGTTGATTTTCTCCTTTGATGATAAAACCTGAGAGTATATGACTCAGTTGAACATGAAGAAAGCAAAAACAGATTGAAGGATGCTTTGACAAGTAAAGATGAAAACAAATGTGTGTATGTTCACATCCTAAAAGGAATACTTCTATTATTTACAGATTTTATTCAAAGGTGTTCTTTCTGGAACAGTAAGGGGCTATACTAAATCAGTTAATTTGGGAATTAGCCAGGGGGATAGAGCTTTTCTAAGATGAATATGTATAACCATCTAGTTTTCTTCCAGGCAAAGGCAAAAGATAGTCAGAGAAAGATTTAATTTTCATCTACTCTGAAAACCATTGTAGTAGTAAGTAAACATCTACAAGGAACAGAGAACACATTTATCAGCCAGGAGAGTCAGCTGTGTTCTAGAAGCTGAAATGTAAAGCTGAGGAAAAAGAAAGATGAATTAGACCTTACAGAGAATTAAAAGCATAAATTCTTTGACCACATAAACAGAAATGAAACAGGGAAAGATGAGGTCTTCCTTAAGAGGGGGATGTAAGGTGTAGCAGTTGTTTGGACTGAAATATTGCTCAGTAAATATCATTCAGAACCTAAATGTAGAGGATGAGTGACTGTTTATGGGGTTTTGGTTGGGTTTTCATTTTCTTGGCTTTTGGGGATTTGTTTGAGGTTTTGTTGGTTTAGGTTTTTTTCTTGTTTGGTTGATTTTGGGTTTTTGCTTGTTAGTTGCTTGGTTTGGGGTTTTTTGTTTGATTTTATTTTATAACAAAAAGGCAATTTATTGTGTCTGAGTTAGCAGCAAAAGTAAGAATTTGATAGGAGATGTAGGGGAGCAAATTACCTCCATATCAGAATATTTGAAGAATTTAAGTGTGAACTTGCGAGTCTGACATCCAGGTGGTTCGGTACGTTTATGATGTCACAAGTAATACTATAAATAGCAAATAGCGCTCACTTTGGGAGAAAAAGATAACTATGTGTTGATTTGTTTAACACCATAGAAAGCAAAATCAAAATAATTTTGAAGTATTAACACAGCAAACTCATAGAGATGAATGGAAAATGAGATCAAAGACAATGCTCTGAGCAACCTCATCTAGAGGAGGATGTCCCTGCTGACTGCAGGGGTTTGGACCAGTTGAGCTTTGCAGGTCCCTTCCAACCCAAACAATTCTATGATTCTGTGATTTCTGTAAAGGGTTAAATATATCAGATTGTTCTGATAGTTCTTTGATAGGATTATTGATTGTTATCCCTGGGGAAGTGCACTACACCATTGACCTGTGATTCATTATCACATTTGATTTGGAGAAATGGGAAGGAATAAAGCTGCTCTATAGCAGACTGGGAAGACCTCATCTGATTTTATTCATACTGTTTTGCATGATTATGTTCAGAAAAGATGTAAATTTGAAGGAGCATTCAGAAGATAGATGAAGCTGCTCAGCAGAGCAAAATACCTTTTTTTCACTGAAATAGCTTAGCTTAATTACCTTAGCAAAGTAGAGGTTGATACGTAAGAGGAGTTTTATTCACCATTTATAGATAAATTCAGGAATGAATGCCAAGGTGAAAAAAATATTTAAGATAAAAAAGGTTAAAGAAATGTGTGAGAACTGAATGTGAATCCATTAAGGCTAGAAATTAATAGCACTTATAGCACTTTTGAAAATCTGATGGGCTTTGGTTTTAAGGGAGCAGAAAGAAACTCATTTTAAATTTGTGAAAGAGGCTACTTTCTATTTTTCCTGTGATAACAGAAGGAATTCCTTTCTGTCTGTGCATTTCTTTGCCACATGTGATACAGTCATTCATCCTGAAATTTGGCTTTGTGTGCCTAAGTGCCATTAACAGGGCTGAGATTCTTCTTGATATGTCTTGTTTCTGCCCAGATTAGCAAAACATTTCAGTATATGCTTAAATTCCAGGGAAGTCATGGATTGTTGGGTTTTATTACTAAAACATACATCTCTGTCTAAGAAATACTTTATGAAAGGAAGTATGTAATTGTTTTGTTTGAACCTGAATACAGATCACTCCATCGATATCTTAACCCTGTAAAGATCACAAAATCCTACAATGGCTTAGGTTGGAAGAAATCTTAGAGATCATCTACTCCATCCTACCCACCGTGGGTAGGGAGGCCTCTCAATTAGACTTGGCTGTTCCGGCCTGCCCTTGAGCACCTCCAGGGAAGAAGCATCCAAAACATCCTTGGAAAACCTGTTCCATAGTCTCACCACCATTGTACTGAAGAACTTCTTGCTAAGATCCACTCTTCCTAAGATCTACTCTTCCTTGGCTTCAAACCATTCCCCCTTGTCCTATTGCTAGACACCCTTATGAAGAGTCCCTCTCCAGCCTTCCTGTAGGATCCCTTGCAGGTATTGGAAGGCAGCTCTAAGGTGTTCTCCCAAGTCTTGTCCAAGCTGAACAACCCCAGCTCCCTCAGCCTGTCCTCACAGCAGAGGTGTTCCAGCCCTTGGATCATCTTTGTGGCCCTCCTCTGGACTCCCTCCAATAACTTTGTTCTTTAGTATGATAGGGACAGCAGAACTGGATGCACTATCTGAAGTGGGGTCTCAGAAAAGCAAAGCTGACCAACACAGAATGTGTTAAAACAAATCACGTGTGGCAAAACAAATGTGGCTGCAGTCATCAAATTGCATAAATAGGCTCTGATCTTCAAAAGATTTTTTTGAACAAAGACTGTCACAGTCAAAAAAAAAAAAAAAAGAAAAATACAGCAATGTAGTGATAGAGAAGGAGCTGAAGTGCTTTGATAGTCAATAGCATAAAAGTTATGTTGTTATGAATATGAACATTTTCACCCAGAATTCAGGAAAATGAAATACTATTTCATTGGCAGTTCTGAGTTAGATATTTATTACTAGAGTTTCAAATGCAAAAACCCCAACACAGAATTTAAGCAGTGATTATCCTTAGGAGTTACTGATAGGCTGATAGCATTTTAGAGCTGCTTGTCTCTGAGCAGCAATCATTCACCAAGTATTTATAGTCCAACGTAATCACTTCTCTTGACTATAGAACATGGTCACTAGAAAAACTTGTTCGTTTCCATCTCTAGAACTCTTTTTCTGATTATTGAAAATTAAAAGCCTTGCTTCTTATACTTATTACAAAATCATGTCTATATTGGCTACGGTTTTCAACATATTTCTATAAGCTTCTCCCATCAAAATCACTAATTTGTCATTAGTACTTTTGGGAAGACTTTACCAGAAAGTGGTTGCTAACCTCTTTTTTAAGTGTAAAGAAGCAGACCCATCAAGAAAAAGGGGCTTGATTGCAGAATCTATTCACAGGAGATTTCACATTCTCTATTATGAGAGAGTGGCAGCATTCCTTGTGAATTTCAATTGAGGGCATGAAACCTTTCTGCTAAATTTCTGTATTTCTGAATAGTAAGTTTGTTAAGTATTGTTGCTTACAGATTTTTACTAAGAAAATCAGTCTAGAAAATCAGCAGTGCTACATCAATTTATGCTTTTATCCTCATTTTAACTTTATTATTGACTGACTTTTTATGTGTTTGTCTGACTTGAGAATTGCTCTGTGATTACTGAACATTCTCAATAATAAAAAGAATGTCTTGATTTATCAGTCTTTCAAAGCAAAATATTCAAAAACACTTAAAAAGCTATCCAGGGAGCCTTTTAATGGGCTTTAAACTGTGTGTGTTTTTTTGTATAGATTCAGAAAGCTACTCAATGAGTTAGGCTGGAATTTCCAGGCTAGTTGGCTCCATTACCACCCATCAGTGGCAATGACAGCTGCTGTCATTAATGATCTGCATTTATGCACAGAAAGAGAAGTGCAATTTCCTTCTCACTCTCCAAGCTGGAACCTACATACCTTCTTATTTCTCTAATGCTCCTCTCCCTCACACACTTTCCCTCATTGCTACAGGAGCCCAAAGTCATCCCTTCATCACTTTAAGTAGCATCCAGTCTAAGCTGTAGTTTAATCATCTTGATATAAACAGAGCTAGAATCTGTTGTATCCCCACCTGGTCCAAACATGCCACATTGAACTGATTGCTACACCTCACCCATGAATACCGTTTTCAGAGCCTATCTCCTTAGTGTCATTTGTTTTGCATATCAAAAATTTATCTTTTTTATTTCTTTATGTTTTTCTTACTTCTGCCAAGTTATTTATCCCCAAACCATCATTTTGGGATTCCAGATCTATCAGTGAATACCAGATCTATCTGCTTCCTTTGGTATCAGAATATTTCTTTGGTCACATGCCATGAAATAGTTCTGGGAACACTAACATTGCCTGGGCCTCATTTTTTGGCAACAAGGCTCTAAGGCTGCACAATGCACAGCATTGGTTTGTTCTGGTTTTGAGTGTGTTCCAAACAATGTATTTCATCTATTCTGACAACTACCTTGAAAAAAGTGCTCATTTCTTTTCACCAACTGTACACATAGGCCAAATAAGCAACTTAGGCATAGATGTCTAGGTACATAAAGACAGAGGGGATGAATTCCCATCCAGTGTCACTATTCTGTTAATTCACTCCTTGCATTCGTGATGTGGATTTCACTTCTGCATCCTAATTATTTTTTTTATCTTTTCCTTCAGCAAGCATTTAGATTTTTTTGGCTTTCAAGAAGCCCTTAAATAAAAATAGCTCTCAAAAGCTAAAATCTATTCTCCACCAAATTATCCAAAAAAGTTAAATCACATTGATACATATATATATAAAGGAAACTGTGTTGCAGCTGCTGCTTCTTCCGGATTTTTTGTCTTTAAGGTGAGCCTGGACAGAGAAAAGAAGCCATTCAACAATAGGGCCCCAGTGTTGCCTCACTTCTAGAGATTTGTACATCCAACATCTTACAGAAAATCTTTTGTATATATCATGGAAGTGATCTTCAACTGGTTCTAAGTTAATTCTGAAGGGAAATAAAGGAAAACCTTTGGAAAATGAACAGAACCAAATACAGTCAGAGAGCAGATGGAGTTGTTTTGGGGCTGACTCATCAGCAGGTGACCTACTCACCACCATTCCTCCCACCGAAAATGAAGTATAAAAACCTGGAAAATACTGGCATCATTAGTGTTCTTTTCCACTCTTACTCCATGGGAAGTGAAACTCTGCCTGCAGGAGGAATTCACACAGATTGTCTACCCTGGTACACATCCATTCATGCTCATGGATTCTATTTGTCCACTTAATTTATTTTGCAGTTCTCCATAGCTTTTAAAATGTGGTAGAGCTGCAAGGAAAGCTTTCCCTTTAAGCCTGGCTATTCTGAAGAATGCTCCTTGCAGGCATCAGTTTGGGATCTCCAAAAACACCCTATAGCTGAACAGACACTGACAAAATCTATCTGTCATATGCATGTAAAAACAGTTGCCATCCTGTTACCATGAAGTACAAAAGAAAGGGGGAAAAAGCTGAGGTAAGAAGTTTCATCGTACAGTGAGGAAAGCTTGAGGTGGCAAACATCCTTAGCATAACCCTGAGATGTTCTCTTTTCGTAGTGCAGAGGTCAAAGATCTGCTATGACAGTAGGCTGAGAGAGCTGTTCACTTCAGCCTAGAGAAGTGAACACTTTGTGGGGACCTTAAAGCTGCTTTCCGATACCTGATGGGATTCTACAGGAAGGCTGGAAAGAGGCTTTTCATAAGGGTGTCTAGCAATAGGACTAGGGGGAATGGTTTGATACTGAAGTAGAGGAGGTTTAGACTGGATCTTAGGAAGAAGTTCTTCAGGAAGAGAGTGGTGAGACTCTGGAATAGGTTTCCTGGGGAGGTTGTGGGTATCTCCTCCCTGGGGGTGTTCAAGGCCAGGCTGGATGAGGCCTTGAGCAGCCAAGTCTAATTGAGAGACATCCCTGCCTGTGGCAGGGAGATTGGAGTAGATTATCTCTGAGGTCCCTTCCAGCCTGAGCCATTCTGTGATGATTCTATGATCAATCAATCAATCCGCTTCTGGCCAACTGAATCTCTTTCGTGTTCATGGAGTGCTTAAAACATTCTGAAATACCTATGTATACAGCTGATTGTAAAGATGTAATTGACAGAAAATTAATGTAATATTAATTTAGTTTGTGTGCATCCTCTGTCTTACTGCTGCCTTTTTAAATCACTTGAAAGGAGAATGCTTGATATAATTGAAATAATCTAAAGGAATGTAGGGCTGGTTTTTATTAAGTGTTTGCCAGCCTGAATAATGACATGCTTTCTTTGGCATGTCATAATAATGCTGTGGTAGAATGTATACGTTGTGATAACATGAGTTAGTAACCAAGGAAACAGAATTAGTATTGTACCAGTGTCCTCCAGGACATGTATAATTAAGGGCCTGTCAGGTTTTCTGAAAAAGATATCCAGTGTCTTGAGACCTAACAACATCCTTGTAAAATTCTGCTCTGTGGACTGAAATGTAAGAAGTGAGAGAGCAAGTACTGCATCAGCTGTGACACACTTGTCTTCAGCTGTGAAGGTCCTTGTCAGCAAACTGTACATACAGGTTTTTTTGTCGATGCCTTTTTGATGTCTTCTTAGTTCCTCACAGGAAGCAAATGCCTCAAAAATTAAACCTTTATTTAAAATCGAAGCCCCTATTGCACTGAAATCAGTAGCTATTGAAGACGTTGGACAACATCCTGCTGGATCAAATTGTAGGATTGGAGTTATTTTAGATGCTAAATTCTCTACATTAGGGCCTTCTTTCTTCTCACGTAACCTTAGGTGAAAACAGTCCAATTATACACAGACCTAACTTGCGTCTGAGCCATATGGGCACCTAGTCAGAATGTAAGGCATAAGTATCTTATATTGATAATGATAAGTTGTATGTGCCTTTGAAGACCCTCAGAGGAAGATCATATCTACTTGAATACCCACACCTGAACTTCACAGGGAAACCTTTAAAGGCACTTACCTCTTTCTGTTCAGATGCTTATTATTCAGGAAATACTGTCTAGAAGAGCTTGTAGACAGAGGACAAGGGGCAATGATTTGAAACTGGAGCAGGGTAGATTTAGGTTGGACATCAGGAGAAAGTTCTGCACAATGTGATTAGTTAAAGTACTGGAGATGTCCCTTCTGACTGTAGGGGGGGTTGAACAAGATGACCTTTGAGGGTCCCTCCCAACTTGTGAATCTGTGAAGAATATTTCACTAAGTGATTAAAATTCGGGTGAAGTTTAGGTGGCTAAGATGGGCAGATGGGATCCCTTACTTGCCTATCCCAGGGGAAGCCTGGTCAGTTAACATCGTTCAAACCAAGTCAGGATCAAAGCAATCTATTAATTTACTAGCAGCATGCCATTTTCTGGCGATTGGCAAACTGTATGGGATCAGCCAGTGCTACACCCACGAGCTCCCAGGCACACCTTAGTGTTGGTCTCCAGGCACTGTGCCCCACATTGTCACATCTCTAGTTGGTTGCAGATTCTTCACTGTGTCATTTGGGAAGGCAGCTCACGATACTGAGGAGCAACTGTTGGCAGTGACAAACCCGGTTTTGGCTGCTGTTGTCTTCACTCCCACATCTCTCCCCGATGTTGCAAATGTCCACATTTCCTTTCACACTTGTTAAAACTGATTCCTTCTTCGTTTTGAAGGGTTCCTTATAGCTGCCTTTACTGTTTAATCCAGATAATGATCTTCTTTCTCTTTGACATAAGTTTTGGAAAGTACCTGCTCAGGTGTTCTTAACAGCTCTGCTTACCCAGGCCATTTTGCCAAAGTTTTTCTGTGCAAGTCACCAGCAGATGCCCGCTGGCTTTTCTGTATTAACTGGAAACAAGTGCTGAGCAGGGGAATGGCTTGGACCATGATTGGTCTGACCAGATTTGGAAACTGAGTGTTGGTGGACATGAGAACCTTTGGACTTCAAATATTTGAACCATGGTTTTGAAGAGGACTAGAGCTGATTTCTACATGGGTTTCCAGCTCTGTGGATTTGAAATCTGTGCTTCATCTTTTTGATTTCATAAAAGTACATATAATTTGCACATTTTTCTTGGGAAGTCTTAAAAGTTGTCTGTGGCACAGTGACTGCTGCTTTTTCTAAACATGCAGTTCTGAAGCATTGCTACCTTACTTTTATGGACTCTTGCAGTCTGATTAAGATTTTCTTTTTTCTTTTCTTTTTTTCCCCATACAATAAGAACTTTATACTAACACTGCAGTTAAAATAGTGACTTACCACTTCCCTCAAATCAAGCAGCCAAAGCTTGACAGCTTCATAGTATTTCTGATAATTTTGAAAGAGCACAAACTGTAACTCAGAATTAGTTTGCTGTGAGCCACAAATAAAATATTGATGAAATATGCTCATAATAAAAAAAGCTTAGAACATTGTTCTTCCCTGACTGTCAAACATGGTAATATGATGTTAATCCATATCACTGGGTAGAGTCAGTAGTAAAAGAAGTTTGAGTAGTGCAAAGCTTCTCTTTGGCTAAGGAATAATTTAGCTGACATCATTTATCAAATGTACAGATGGAGAAGAAGTCTTCAGAGCACAAAGAAAATACAGCTTTACCTCAAGGTGCTTACTGGTTTAAACAGACTTTCATACTCTGCAGGATGCATGTGGAGTTTGCTGCAAGTTGATGAGATTTTTTTCAAGAACTTCATAGAATCATAGAATGGTTTGGGTTGAAAGGGACCTGCAAAGGGCATCTAGGCCAACACCCCTACAGTCAGCAGGGACATCCTCCACTAGATCAGGTTGCTCAGAGCCTTGTCAAGCCTCACCTTGAGTATCTCCAGGGATAGGGTCTCAACTGTTTTGCTGGGCAGCCTATTCCAGTCTTCCACCACCCTCATGATGAAGAACTTGTTCCTAACATCCAATCTAGATCTCTTCTCTCGTTGCAAACCACTGACCCTCATCCTATCCCTACTTGCTAAAGATGTGTTGTTGTAGAGGCATAGGAAAAATATATGTAACAATTGGCCTTTGAAATACAGAAAACAATGGTCCAATTGTTTCTGTGTTGCCATATTTGGAAGCTGTTCATGCCTTTCACAGGTCAGAAGTTCCATGCTTTTGGGACATTTTGTCAGTTTGCATTGCTTTCTAGAATGGAGCCCATTTCTTTTTGAGTGCATTTAGACAGCTGTGTCTGGTATGAGCTTTTTAGTGTTAGCTAATTGGCCATGATGTGAGCTACATATTTGAAATCAAAGAATATGGAGCAAAATCAAAGTAACCAACACAAACCCAGATATTGTTATTGCCACACATTATACCATAAATATGCAGGCACTTGAATACTCTTCTTGGAGCATGCTCCACAATTGTATTAAAATAATACGGTATAGGACAAAAATTGTATCATAGAATTGTGCTGAAACCTCCTCCAAGTTGTCGTCATGGAAAAGAAATCTATTGGAAATGCTTTTAATTCAACAATGTTTCAGTAGGCCTTTCAAAAATGGGAGTTAGAGCCAGCTAAAAACTGTTCATAAGTACATTACAGCCTGATGTTGTATTGTCTCTGTCTCATCTTTGTGCATTTTGGATTTTGGATTTTGTCATAACCTCCGGAGTAGGAGTAGGGAAGGACGTGATCTTTCTGCTTGGGGATTATTGCTTGACAAGTTGCAGTGTAATAACACTGAGGAAGGAATCACTCTATTGTGATTCCCAGTCCTCATATAGGGTATGAAAAATGTCACTGTACTAGGAGGCCCATTCTTTAGATCTCTGAACCCAAAAGATGTAAAATTACCCCTGTATGGAATCTTTTATAGCACAACTGAAGCAATTTCAAATTACTTCTGCTTATGATTTCAATTTAGGAGCAATTTCAAAGTATTTTTTTTAAAGGGAAAAAAAAAATTAACATTCACTTTTCTGGGCAATTTTCACCATTTCCAAGGAAGAAAATAAAAACATGATTGGTCATTCATCTGTTCAGCATGGTGGCTGGCATCTGTGGGCCCCAGTGCACACAGTTAGGAAACAGATTTATTATGTGAGCATTTCAGAATCAGTGGTAATGCTAATCAGTTTTGTCTTTTCATGGAGAGAAACCCGACTAAACCATCTTTTTGTCTGTTGAAAAAATTAGTTCACGATCCAGCTGTTGGAAATAGGAATTTGGAATATTCAGATTGGAAATGAATGGCTAGCAAAGGCAGTCTGCTACTGACACTTGGCTATTAGAACAACTAAACAGATAAAATAAGGATTTAGTCTTTACTTGCAGTGAATAATCACAAAATTGTAAAGTGGCTGAGGTCGGAAGTGACCTGTGGAAGTTATTTGGTCTGAACCCTTTGCTCAAGCAGGGCCCTCAAGAACCAGTTGCCCAGGACTGTGTGCAGATGAAAAAAAAAATTACGAAGCAAACATGCAGAATTAAGTTAATCTCCTTGAGGGCAGAGCAACATGGAGGTGTTGTTGAGGCATTACCTGAGATAACTGAATGTCAGAGGATTTTCCCAGGCATATCTTTTCTTGGACTTGAGAAAAGGAGGTGAGCTACAATGGATGCACTTAGATGATGATAATGAAATGAATGTTCCTGTAATGGGTGTAGTGAGCAAGCCTACCTGTGTGATGTAACCTTTGACTGCAAAGTGAACAGCAGGAACAGGTTATTTTGTAAAACAGCAGTGCTAAGAGGCTCTTTGTTGTACAGAAATACAATTTCTCAGTGCATATAGCTGTGCGTATGTGAACAAAAATCCCAGAGCAGAAGACTGCTCACTCCCTACTACCCCAGCTGAATGCTAATAAGAGGAAAGATACCAAGGGAGCTGTGTTGCAGGATAGTAAATAAGTTACTAAGCTGAATTATGAATGGCTTCAGTTCTCCGTTTCAGAGAGTAGTCCCAAGGTAAAAAATGCAATTGTCATGGCTTAAGTGATTTAAAATACCTGATTTCTAGAGTACAACAAAAGAAAAACTGGTATTGACTTAGTCCTAACAAAAATGCAGCCTTTGGCCTGTTAAAAGACAATGGTTGAGTGTAAGGAATAGTATCCATAAAATAACTAATTCTCTTTACAATAAATCACAAGGAAAACTTCCTGTCTGTCACCTCAAATTTAAAAATAGGAATGTGAAGGAAATGGGAGGGAAATTAAAAATTAGGCTACAAAAATGAGAACTCAATTTAGAGTTGAGTTAGTCATACTTAAAGAAATGTCACAAATGAGTAAGCTCCTAAACAATTAGGCAAGAACAGAAACAGACCATTAGGGAGAGGAAGACACTGGTTTGGGAATGAGGCAGTATTTGCTTTCTCTTGGGTTGAGGGAACTTAAATGAGCTCTAAGAGTAGTTATATTGAATTATACTGAGCCATTTCTCATCTTCAGTTGCTGCCATTAGACAAATGTTGAAAAAAGTGTTTGACAGTTGTGGTGGTTTCGGAATTACCTGCCCCACCACACAAATCCACCAGGCTAAACTCAGCCATCTGGAAGTTAAGGAAGCTGTATTTATAGCATAGCGCAATTTACAAGCATATGTATATGCACAATATACACAGATGTTTACAGTTATATGCAAGTTAAAAGTAATTCAAAAATACAAAATCCCTCCTGAAACAGTTAGACTGCCCAGAAGGCTCCTGAATCAACCTCCCTTCCCCGTCCCCCCACCCCCCCAAGAAATAACCAAATCAATCTCCATATAGTTCATGTGTGATAAATCTGCAGAAATCTGAGGTGAGATGTCAGAAGACATCAAGGAGGTTAGAGGAAAAAGATTAGTTCGCATTACATAGATCTCATGCAAAGGAGTTAAGACAAAATGCAGCCAGACTCACAGACTGACAGAGAAGAAGCAAAAACTGAGAAGTGAGTACCTTATCTATATTTTGACTACTTGCATCTCTCAGCAGAAGAATGAGTGATATAGGTGTCACTGTTATTTTTTCTTCTTACAGCCAAAGATTTAATTTCTCTCATTAAAATATTCAATTAGCCTCAAACCAGCACAGACAATTTTAAGATATTAAAATATCTTGTCTGATGTGTTGACGTGATTTTTGGTTCCTGCATTTCTGCAAAGTTCTGGGCTACTTTGCAAAAAATGTATGGTGAAGTCTCTCTTTTCTTTTTTTTTTTTTTTTTTTTTTTAATTCAACATGTTTCCAATAGCAGGGCATATAATTTAATCATGTTTTCAATGCTTTCTGATCCTTTTCCTCCTCGTCTACTCACAAGCATTGCCAAGATGTATACTAATTAGTATGGTGAGTCTGTCCTTCAGCAAAAATAATGTGCAGCTTCACTTAAGGCAAATGGGGTCACAGAAGCAGCAATATGATCAAGGGAGAAAACGATCAGGGGCAGTGGATATGAGTACTATGATGTTCTGGGGAGGGATTCTTTCCAAAAATACACGGATCTACTCTTTGCTCTGTCTTCAGTGCTATCATGAAAGCAGGTAGCAGTGTCTGTTCTCTCCAAATCCACTCATACAATTTGAGATGCTTTTTTTCCCCACAGAAAGATATGGTACCCTTCAGAGAATACTGCACGTTTTGTCTTTTTGTTTGTGCCGTGTCTAAAGAGCTTTTAACATCTTGAATTCTACCTTCAGCTTTCTCTGAGCAAGCCCTATGCAGAAATGTTATGACTAGTGTGGCAATCGTCTCTTCTCAGTAATTCATAACTAGCCCACATAACAAAACACAAAAGGCACTGCATGCAAAAAGCATTTTTCCAACATTAGTTTTATGAAATTGTGCTTATTACCACTGTTTGCTAGACATTTCTGGGGTATGGAATTGTAGAATCTAACCCTTGTTATATTTTGCCTTTTAAAATATCCCTTAAAATGTTTCAACTGCAAAAGCGCTCCCTTCATTACCCTGGTCAGACTTGGCTGGGCTGACTGCAGGCTTTAGGAATAACTATGGAGCTTTTTTGAAAAGGAAATTAATGAAAGGTCTTTATTTCTAAACTTAAGCCTTCATTAATGTCACTTTTATTTGTTTCTTTAAAGTGAATGTGTTTTAATAGGCTCCACTAGGAAGATTAAATGAACTGTCCCATTAAAAAATGTTCTTTTATTAAATGTTTATTTTGGGATTATATTGCAATCTGTTAAAAAGAGTAACCCTTCCAAAACTGTCAGAGTAGATTGTGTAGGGATTTGAAAGATGCAGAATATTTACTTAAGAGGAAATGGCCTAAGGAGTTACTGCTAATTTTAATTAAGACTTTTGCATACCCAACTGGTCTGCTGTATCTGGATGTCCTTAGAACTGCTCGTTTCCTGCAGAACACAGTGCTTCATGACTACTGCAGTACCTCCTGCTAATTTATTCTCGTAGACTGCTTCTCATTTGATCTTTATTAATGCAAAAGAATAGAGAACAATGTTATTTTTAGTATGGTGAAGAAAAAATATTTGGTGAAAAAATAACTGTGCATGTAATACTGTGTCTTCAGGGTACTTACTGCATTCATCATTTCTCTCCTTTTGCTTTTCACCCTGTGTGTATTGCATGAAATCTCCTCAAAAACTGTCAGTGATGTCTGCCTGTTTTCCTTTTCCTAAGCAAGGTGATTCACTGGCCCTTTGGGAGGCCAGCTGAGACTACTGAATCACAAACACTTTAGTTCAAAGTGACCTGTGTAGCCCAAGCTGCACTCAAAGCCAATTTGCTACCTGACCCATGAAGTTTATGGAGGACATGAACTTGCTTAACTCGCCATCTAATAACCACTGATGGTCTATTTGAGGTAGCTAAAGCTTTCTGCTGTTCTCCACCTTTTCTCTTGCCTCTGAACCAACCTTACATAATGGTCTCTTTTAGAAAAATCACTGAGGAAGAGTTTAGAATTCCTGTAAAAAGGTGAAGAGACCCCTGAATCTAATAACAACAAAAAAAAAGACAACCCCAAAACAAATCAAAAGCCCTTTGCTGAATTTGTATTTCAGTAAAGATACACAGAACAACAGCCCAAGTTGAGCTGTTTTATTATTTGTATTTTTATTCTCTACATGTGCATAGTCTCTACAGTAAAAATCCCTAATCCAGACCTACAAAACCACAGGTGCTGGAGATTATGAGAAGTCTTTCTGTTATTACTTGAGGCATTGTCATTTGGGTTTTTTTTTCTATTGTCTTTATTCAATGGCTATCATTAGACTACTTGTTTTACGAGAACTGTTCCTATTCCATTTTACATGGCATGTACCCATGTCTCAACAGATTCTTGATTCTCTCCAGTGAGTTGAAGTTGAAGGGAGGTGCTCAAGACTAGGTTGGATGAGGCCTTGAGTGACCTGTTCTAGTGGGAAGTGTCCCTGCCTATGGCAGGGGGTTGGAACTAGATGATCTTTGAGGTCCCGTCCAACCAGTTCTTTCTTCCAAGTGAGATGCTGTTTTGTAATAGTCTAGTACAAGCAGGCAGTAAAGATCATTTCAGAGAAGAAAGTAGAGTTTCTTGACCAGTCCTTTGGATATAATCCTTTCGATATGATGTCCTAACTGACCGCTTTTCCCTTACTTCACCACATTAGGTGTGAATAATGTCTTTCAAATAAATAGTTTTTGCTGAGTGTCCAGAACTTCACTGGATTATTTTTATTTGGAAAGGATGGCTGATGAAAAGAGAGAGCAACACAGAATGGGAAGACACACTTGAGAGTATAAGATGTCAGCACAAGATTTTGTGGGGTTAGAATGATTCTACCAGTACATTTGGTGTGCAGTGAGTTAGCTTTCACTGTGTCAGGAACAGTATAGCTTTTTGATTCTCCATGTTTATAGGCACCTGTCTGAAATACTTTGCAAAGACCTATCTCCACTTGGCTGCATAACTGGACCTGCAAATGCCAGGCTTCCACAGAAAGTTTTACTTTGGGTAAAACGTCTGTAGATTTTGGCAAACACAAGCATGTGTCTACTCCAAATGAATCTGAATAACCACAGATGTCAACTCCATCAAAGCTGATGCACCAGCATTCTACCTCAGGAAAATAAAAAGTCTCTGGTAACAACTCATTAAAAATGCCCTCACACAGAAAGATTTTGGTATTGAGCCTTACAGCCATCTTGAACCCTGTAGCAAAGTTGTCATGGGCACTTGTAATCAAACAACTCAGCACCATGAATGAGAGTTTGGCTGTGGCTGCTCAGAAAGTGCCTTTGTAGATAGAGTGGCCTTTTCAGCAGCCTCTTTGCTCTCCAGAAAACTAGACGCAAGAAGATATCTCTGCAGGATGTATTTGCTTTTGGAGGAACAGCAGGTGCAGTAATGAACATTTTTTTTATCCTGATGCAAAGCTATGGGACATTGATAGTGATCTGATAATATTGAAAGACAAACTTACTCCTTCAGGCGAAAGTAAATGCAGAACCAATCCAAAAAGAAAGTGGATCTGTCCCTAGGAAATTTGTGTTCTATGGATAAGAGATTGCTTAAAAATATTCTGATGCATGTAGTGCTTGAACACTGCAATAGAGAGTGTGTTTCTAGTGGCTCCTTAAACACTTTAGGTGTATTTTACAGTTTCCAAGACCAAAGCAACTGGAAGAAAGTAGTTTAAAGGAAGTTCCCACTTCCTCCCATCCCACACTTTCTCCACTGCCAGACATGATATGCAAACATGATTAAAAGTTAATAGGGCAATGCTGTCCACAGGCCTTGTTTTTACTGACAGCACTTGTAAGATATTTTCCTTAAGGATAAATCCTGATCTATTTTTCTATGGTAATAAGAAGTCGTGAAACCAGTTACAATGTCAATCCAAACGAGGCGTGCAAGAGCTTCCTACCAGAATGAACACCTCTGCTATTAGGACAGGCTGAAGGAGCTGGGGCTGTTCAGCCTGGAGAAGAGAAGGCTCCATGGATACCTAATGGCAGCCTTCCAGTACCTGAAGGGTACCTCCAAGAAGGCTGTAGAGGAACTGATTCCACAGGCCTACAGTGGCAAGATGAGGGGCAATGGTTTAAAATTAGAGAAGTGGAGATTTAGGTTGGGTATTAGGAAGAAATTCTTTAGAGAATTTAGGGTAGTGAGACACTGGAACAAGTTGCCCATGGAGGCGGTTGAGGCACCATCCCTGGATATGTTCAAGGTGAGGCTAGACAAGGCTCTGAGCAACCTGATCTAGTGGAGGATACCTCTGTTAACTGCAGGGCATTTGGCCTAGATGACCTTTGGAGGTCCTTTCCATCCCAAGCTCTTCCATGAGTCTTTGATTGCCCATGAGAAGGACACTTTGGGTCATATTGTTTATCTGCTTTCTCTCTTCTTGCATGCAAACACAGGCACACTCACCTATGCTCACACTCATTCCTGCATCCTGGCCTCTGCTGCCGAGGAGATGGAGATTACTGCCTTGTGAATAAGAACAGAATTTTAAGTAGCACTCAGATTTTGTCTGGAACAATGGACTAATGTCAGTTTTGGCATTCCTAAATATAGGCAGGAGTCTAGTCCTGTAAAAATACCACAATAGATTAAGGGACACACAGGCACTCTTCTCCAGCTATTTTTTTGGTGTGAGAAGGAAGCCCAAGAGTATAACCTAGAAGCGAGCTGACTGTGTTGTGCATTTGCCTCTCAGCCCATGTGTAGGCAGAATGTGTGCTGCCTAGGCAATCCTTTCCTCTGTGGAATGTGTTGGATTGCAAGTCTTTCTCTGGAATAGCCTTGCTTCTGTGAGGGCTTCTTTCATCTTCTTGTTGTGAGTAATGAGAGATTAGAAGTCTTTGAGAAAAAAAATAAGGTCAGCTGAAAGTGCTTTTTTATGACTGTACTTCTCAGTTGTATGAAACCTTAAATCAAGTATCTGACTTCACATGAGAGCTCAATGCCACTGAAGTTAACATCTGAGAAATGTATTCATGTTTCCTAAGCAGTTAAAGGTATAGTTGTAATTTCTTTCCTTTTATATTTACATCAAAAATGTCAATAGCTATCAAAGAGATGCAGCCCATAAAAGAAAAACAACACAAACAAACAAAAAAAACCCACTAAACAAACAAAAAGGAAAAAAAACAAAACCAAACCACAGTACCGAATGTGTGAATACTTCTAAGGAAACAATTGTTGTCAGTCTTAAGCTAGACAGAAATTCTGCCTTCCACCTTATACAGGGTATGAGTATGTGTCATGGAAAAGAACTTGCTAGAAAAGAATTTAGAAAGGAAATGTGAAGGTAAATTGGATTATCTAACCAGAATTTGATTTTTTTTTTTTTTTTTCTCCTTCCTGGGAGGAATTAGTTCACACAGGCTCACAGGATGTTAGGGGTTGGAAGGGATCCAAAGAGATCATCAAGTCCATCCCCCCTGCCAGAGCAGGTCACAGAGGAACACATCTCAGGTCACACATCAGAGGAACATCTCTCTCAGGTCACAGAGGAATACATCCAGACAGGCCTTGAAAGTCTCCAGAGAAGACGACTCCACAACCTCTCTGGGCAGCCTGTTCCAGTGCTCTGTGATCCTTACAGTAAAGAAGTTCCCCCTTGTGTTGAGGTAGCACCTCCTGTGCTGCAGCTTGTATCCATTGTTCCTTGTCCTATCAGAGGGAGCAAGTGAGCAGAGCCTGTTCCCCTTCTTCTGACACCCAGCCCTCAGATATTTATAAATATTTATTAAACTCCTTCTCAGTCTTCTCCAGACTAAGCAGCCCCAGGTCCCTCAGCCTCTTCTCATAAGGCATGTGTTCCAGTCCCCTAATCATCCCCTAATCATCCTTGTAGCCCTAGTTCAAGTTCTTCATTCCAGGCAATGTGATAAAACCATTTTTTTGCCTAAGGTAATTACTCATTATCATAATCTTCAGAAGAACCTCCTCAGACGGACATGAGTACCTGGGGATCTTTAATCAGATTGAATGGATATTTTCCTCTTACTAATTAAAGCTGGGAAGTTTGGTGTGAAACAAATTAGCAAAACCTGGTTGTTCAATGAAATTATAATACAGTACTTTATTAGCACATCTCTATCTAATTGAAAACCAGTATATCAGGGATCAGAGTGATTATCTAGAAATACTGAAAAAGAAAGCTTTCTGGGACTCTGAAGCATTATGTTTAATTTAGGAAGTGTTGAACTCATGCTTATGCTGTAGGAGGCCATATATATATCTTCATCTGCTTTTCATGGATCTCAAAATTTGCAATTAATCATTTTTACTCATTGTGTTTCTGTTCAATCTAGATTTGCCTCTTCTATGAGGACAGGCTGAGAGACCTGGGGTTGTTCAGCCTGGGGAAAAGAGTCCAGGGACGCTTAATAGCTGCCTTCCAGTACCTGAAGGGAGCTACAAAAAGACTGCAGAGGGATTGTTTCCAAAGGCCTGCAGCGATAGGATGATGAGCAATGGTTTGAAATTAGAGATTTAGATTGGATCTTAGGAACAAATTCTGCATCATGAAGGTGGTGAGACACTGGAACAGGTTGTCCAAGAAAGTAGTTGAGGCCCCATCTCTGGACATATTCAAGGTGAGGCTCAAAAAGGATCTGATCAACCTCCTCTGATGGAGGATGTCCCTGCTGACTGCAGGGAGGGATCTGACCTTTGGAAGTCCCTTCAAACTCAAACCATTCTATGATTTTACAAATTAAACATAAGGAATTTTTAATGTTAACATGACTTTCTCCCTAGGACATTGTATGAACTTAAATCCACCTGGAAAGATGGGAATATCTGAGCAAAATTAATACAGCAGATAAAATTAACATTGTTTTGTGTAATTTATATCATAGAATCATAGAATCAATCAGATTGGAGGAAACCTCTAAGACCATTCTATCCTAACGTTAAGGTCAGCTGAATCCATAGTTCTCATTTTTGTCAGTACTAGTGCAAAGCCTTTTCTACTCAACATTCTTCACGCTTTGGTGTATTAACTTCAAACTGTTACCCTTAATACTACAAAGCATGTAACATTTTTTAGTTTTTACCACTGTCATGTTATTGGAGGCTCAGGTCAGCACTTTCATGGCAAAGACAGTTTGATGCTGTCATCCAACTGCCTGTCTTTTTGCTTTTTCTGCTTGTTTACTTAAAACCTTGTATTTTTTTCTTTTATGCTTGACAAGGAGCAGGAATCCAAAGGTGCAGAAATCTCTCTGGGCTTTTAATTTTCTTTACGGATCAAGTGGATCATTTGGTGACACCATCTCAATGGCAGATGGCTTATATGCAGAATGAGTGCTTTATAGATGGGTTTGCTAAACTAGGTCCTGGCCCAGCTCCTATCCTTCTAACTTCACATTTTCTTTTTGCTTTATCTTTTCTTACATTTCTTCCACAATGTATTTTAAACACTCCAGCTGTCTCTACTTTCTATCACCTCAGCTCCTGAAGGACTGCATAATCATAACACAGACCAGTCAGCCTTAATTTAAGGTGTGTAATTACACTGAATAGTCTTTCTTTACACATATTCAGAGACAATAAATGAAACTGCCTGGTTACTTTTAAGTATCATTTAATCTTGTGCCACTTTACTAATTGTCACAACCAAAATATATCAATTCTTATAATAAACAGTTAAGTCTCTGGTGTAGCAGAAGAAGATGAATGGAAATCTAGCTTAAATCTGTGAATTGTTCTGTTGATGTTAGTGAAACCACATCCAGGAACATGGAGGATTTTCTTAAATAGTTTTGAAGGATAAAGTCTTAAGAAGGTTATGTTGTAAAAAGTCTCTGGCCTTGTGTGAGGTAAACAGTCACTATGCTATCAACAAAGACTGAATTTAAGATCTTAAAAATGCAAAGCACTGAATCATATCTTCGTTATACATTCTTAATGTGCAGACTCTCACCTGTGATATAACTAGTCAGGAGAGAAGAGCCCAGTTGCAGGTGCCAGAGTAGAGTGTTATGTTGGTGCTGTCTGAATGTACAATTCAAATGTATTTGGAAGTCTGTGCCAGTATGTAATTTAACCTATGAAACCAAATTAATATTTTCTCTTTCCTAAAACCTTACAAACAAGAAATTCTTTAAAAACAACCAAAAAACCATCAATCTGGGGCAAAATCTGAATATGTGATAGTTCTGATGACCTATCTTTTCTTCATTAAGATTGTAGGAAATACCCACCTTCATTGATGCTGGCAACTGTTTCGTAGAATGGTCGAGGTTGGAAGGGAGTTGGTTCCAACCTCCCTGCCATGGGAGTATACAGTCCTTCCAGTAGAACAGTTTGCTCAAGGCCTCATCTATCCTGGCCTTGAACACCTCCAGGAAAGGGGCATCCACCATCTCTTTGGGCAACCTGTTCCAGTGTCTCACCCCCTTCACTGTAAAGATTTTCTTCCTAATCTTCAGTCTAAATCTGCTCTCCTCAAGCTTCAATATGTTCCCTCTCATCCAACCACTACAAGCCCCTGTAAAAAGTCCCTTCCCTGCTTTCTTGCACTGTCAGGTACTGCAAGGCTATTCTGAGCTCTCCCTGGAGCCTTCTTTTCCTAGATGATTTGTAATTTGTATGCAGCTCCCTTCTCACATCCACTCCTCCACACAGATACTTGACATTCAAACTGTGTGAAGGTCCTCTTGTGAAGGATTTTGACAGGAAAGTACATAAAACCCTAAAATTAGGGCTTTATGATAATCCAAGCACCCAAAGATCAGGCAGTAGATTCCAACTAGTATACAGAATAGAAGAGCCTAGTTTAGACTTTGTTGTAGATTTTAGTGCTGTATGATGGTTGCATCAGAATTAAATAAGAAATGACTTCATAACTGCTTGGCATTTTACAACTTCCCATTACTATTACTGTTCAAAGCAGGATGTTTCCTTTGTCACAATTTAGTAACTTAGTATTTCCTGCTGGTGTGGCATGTGCCACATGTGCCTTTGAAAATGATAAGCATATTCCTTTTCCTGTCCTGTGAATATTCAGGTACCAGGTGAGATTGCAAGAATTTTAGTAACTCATCCACCATCTTCAGGCATAATCAGCTGCAATTCAGAAAGTGATGAATTCTGCAAAGCTTGTGAGTGGCATCTGGCTCGCTCTTTATTCTGAGTTCCAGAGAAACAATTGTCACTCTATGTTCTCAAAGTGGATTGCTCCTAAAGATGAAACAGATGAGTGGCAGCAGAGGATCAGAAACTTTAAACAGCAGCTGCAAAGTACTGTGGCCAAGAAATTACTCTTGTTATTAGAGTGCAGTAAAGGTCTTGAGTAATCCTAATTAAACTTTAAAAGTTCTTCATGGGAGTCAGGTTTTGAATCCTCAATGAATTCCCGTGCAATAACTAAACCCAATACAACTTCTAGTCTGTTAACTAAGCAATTATCTATGCATATGCAATCTATGTATCAATGACATTAAAATGCCATCTCTGTTGCAAATCCTCATGTCTTCCTGAGGCCTTTAGATGATGGAATCAATGCATTCCCTGGTCAGTAGTTCTTGCATTGAACACTGCATTATTAGCGTGCTGAGCAATGCACTCTTTCTGAGAGAACTGATCAGACAAGTCTGTTGCTGTGTACATGTGGATTGGTCTTCTGGTTCGATATGTCACCAAAAGAAGGCTTTCTCTTTTTTTAATGTAAGAAGTTCAGGTCAGTAAGGAGAGTGATTAAAAGTCCAAGTTTACTTCACATATCCTTAAGGAACACCTTCAGTAACTCAGCCAGTAGAGGGAACTCTAATACAGTGTATGGCAGGAGACCTGGGTCTGCAGAATAGCATCGCGTCACAGACACAAGCCCTGGAAGTGTACGATTAATTTATGTCTTGTGTCATGTGTAAAGCAAAGTCCTTACTTTGCATCTCCGATTTACTACGTAATAAATTTATACCTGATGCTTTATACCCTTTCCCTTTGTCTCCTGTGATAACAGTTCACAATTTAAGGGATGGATTGTCAATGCCAATGGCACAGTTCTAATAGTTCAGAAGTATTACAGATCATGTTCAATTAGCTGTTTAGTTGAAATTAGGCTAGAATTTAGAAGCACAAATCGAGCCTTGCATTTTTTATTCATAATTTTGTAATTTGTCACAATGATGTGACATAATGGTAGATGGTGTTGACTCTTAAAATAATTGGCACACATCCTTTGGAAGAGAAGGGGATAGTTTATAGCCCTAAGACACAGCAGATGCCAAAAACCAGTATGAAACTTGCCTTTCTTTGGAAGGTCTTGAAAAAAAAAATTAGTTGCCTTTTTTTTTTTTTTTTTTGTTACCTTAAGTCTCCTGAACATACTTTCATTTGTTGTATCACTGTTTCATACATTTTAAAGTTTGATGCCTTCACTCTGTCATTCTGTCATTTACTGCTTTCCTCTTTTTGGTTGTCCCTAGGGATAAAATGTCACCATGTAGGTTGATCACTAAATAGCTTTCTTAGAGAAATCATCTCTTGTTTCCTCTGAACCGTTAAAAGTCAGCAGGTGTATGAAATAGATGTAAAGTTTCTTTGTTGAAACTTGAACTTAAGATCCTTTCCAAGTCTACCTTCATCAAATAGCTTTAGTTCTGCTTCTACGCTATTCGGAGAGATTTTGTTATTTCTACAAGTTGAGATATTCTGTGGGCTTCTGTAAAAGATAAAGAAGCATGTTAAAAATGCAAAACCTGCTGACATCACTGAAGAATTTTAAAGCTTTTTCATAGTGTATGTAGTGTGAAGACCTCATATGAAAATGGATTGAATAATATGGTTTTAGGGAATATTTATTCTCATGGAAAGAACATGCATTCCTGAACATCTCATGCATTAGTATTTCCAGTGGCAGCATTTCAGACTTCATGAGCAGCTGTGAAAGAGAGCAAAAGTCTAAGTGCATCTGCTGTGGACTTGGCAAATGTTTCAGCATGCCTACTGAAGCACAGTACAGTTGCCTCTGCTTATGTGCATTTCTAGAATTAAAAATGACCTATTATTTGTCTAATCTTCCTTTTTCATGAATCATAAAATGGCTTGGGTTGGAAGGGACCTCCAAAGGTCACCTAGTCCAGGTCCCCTGCAGTCAGCAGGGATATCCTCCACTAGAGCAGGCTGCTCAAAGCTTTGTTGAGCCTCACCTTGAATGTCTCCAGGGATGGGGCCTGAACTACCTCCTTGAGCAAGGAGTGTTCTACCACCCTCATGCTAAAAAAATCATTCCTACCATCCATTCTAAATCTCCTGATCTCTGGTTTCAGGTCATTGCCCCTGCAGGCCTTTGTAAACACTCCTCTGCAGCTTTCTTGTGAGCCCCCTTCAGGTACTGGAGCCATCTCTTCTCCAGGCTGAACAAGCTCAGCTCCCTCAGCCTGTCCTCGTAGCAGACACCAACAGGTCCATCTCGTTCTGGTGTTGAAGGCTCCAGTGCTGGTCGCAGTGTACACTTCATTAATGTGTTAAATGCACTAAATCTTCATTTAAATGTGTCTGCAATCAGTGGGGAGAGACAGATTCCTCAGTGTCATTGGAGTCCTTTATCAGAGTTGTGCAGTGGTGTCAGACTCCAGAACATCAGTTAGGCTTCCTAAATGTTTGCACTTAGGCCAGACATTTCATTTACATGTCTAAATTAGCTGTACAGGAAACATTAAGAAGGTGACCCTTTTTCAGCAAGCTTGTGCCATGTTATCTTCCATTCAGGTTGTGTTTTCTATTCTCTGACCATTCAGGACAGTAAAGCAGGATAGCTTGCTTTGTTTAGAAAAACAATTTCAAAATAGAAGACTGGAAATGCGTATTTAGTCACCTAAATTTCAAAGCACCAATCTTGATGTATCTCTAGATGCTGAAGTGCCAGTGCTAAATGTTAATAACTATAGAGCCTTGGCACACCATGTTGTGTATCTATTTTTATTGTTTGTTTCAGGATAATTTTTGCTGGTGGTTTTTCTCCTCTGTGTTTCTCCGATCTATGTCTAGAGGCAATTAAAAAGCACCAAACATTCCCATGGCATCTTTTTGTTCAAATATGCAGGTTTGTTCTACAAGAAAAGGACTTCATCTGGTATTGAATTCAGTGCCTGCTACAAGATGTAGTGCAGTGTCAATTCTAACAGGTATTGACATAGAAAAGAAGGCAGTGTATAGTGAGCAGGAAGAAAGGAAAATACCATACCAGTGAAGGTATAAAGACTTATTTTCATGATCTGTTTATAAATGGATCGTTCTTTGTGGGAGCAGTGCAGTAGTGATACAAGATTGCTTGCATGACTCTTGCATTTTCTGGAGAACATTTCCCTTTTGGTACCATTCTCACCAATTGCATAGGATGGTTTCACATTTTCTGTGGTAAACACTTTCCTGGTTTCACATTTTCTGTGGTAAACACTTCCCTGGGTGCGCAGTGCAAGGTGAATCTGTGCAAACAGACTGCCAGATCATGCTCTATTTTTCTTGCTGCTGCTGGCATCTAAAATATTACTCATTTAGCATGTTACAAATTGGTTTGGATTGTTACTGTGTTACTCTAAGTGATAGAATGCCTACTTTTCTAAAGTAAATGCAAGGCACATCATACAATATTAAAGGAAGTGTGTAGAGGGCCACATGTACAAGACAGGAAGGTAATTTGATCTCTGTTAAATTATTTAAAAACACATTTCCATTTAAGTAGGAACTAATGATAAGCAACCAGGTGAAACTTTGTACATTGATTTATGGATTTGTATTAAAGATTTCATGTTGTTGCTTACAGTTCAGCCAGTCTACAGGGTTTCTCCTGTACGTGGAGCATTTTATATTCCTCACGTAGAAAGCAGAGTTGGTGTTTATATTTCCCATGGAAATGTGTGTGACAGTAGGGACATAAAAGGGCAGACACTAAATAATAGATTTGTTTTTTCTGGTTATTACTTCTGTGATATACTGTGCTAGCACTGGAACCAATGATTTCCTTAATGTGGTTTTGTCAGTACATCAATATGCTTTCTATGAAGAAAGCATTGAGGTGTTTTAAAAATTATTACTAGCTTGAGTTATTTGCAATGCCACTAATTAATAGATTATACTATACCTAATATGAAATTGATCCCAGTGGTACAGACAGTGGAATGGCTGAATCTGATCTACTGGAAAATATGCAATAGGCCTTTTTACCGCTGCTACTTTTAGCAAGTCATTTCATTTGTCACTGAAGCTGAAATGAAATCCAGTGTATTGATCAAATCATAGTTTTGTATTAAATATATGATTACTGACTTGGAGTGGTTTGGTTTTCTACATTTATATTTGTAATGTAATATTCATTGGAACTTGCATCAGAAGATAGCTGACATGTTGAACAAACAGGATGTCCACAGTTCCTGTCTTTTCTGAAGTGCAGAAAGAGACAAAAAGCAAGTGCCTGTCCAGCATGGCTTATAAACCTTTGTGATTGTACTATAGAAATATGACTGAAATAATTTCCTGATTAGGTCACAGTTTGACCTTTGGTTTACTCACCTCATTAAGAAGGTTTTGACTGGTTGTTCCAACCAGTTGCTCAGAAGCTGCTCTTGCTCTTTAGCACCCATTCCCAGCAATGCTTAATCTTCACTTCCTTCTATGAATATTCCCCTATGAAAATCGAGCCAGCAAGATGCACTAAAACAACAAGATAATTTTGTAGTGCTTATGATGCCTTGAGCAATGTACCTCCTCAAGTAGAAAATCCAGAATGTATATCTGCTGCCTTCAAATGCTTTTGTACATAAAATCCATAAAGCCACCATAGCTTCATGGATCAATGGGTCTAGGAATCTTGCAAGTACTATTGATGAGGAATATATTTCATGATGTTTCAGAAGCTCTAGCAGTTGTTAAGTATGTTTTCAAACATTAGTGCTCTCTTTTCTCTTTTTTTTTTCCATGTAAAATAAGATTAAAGATGAGGAAAAAAGTCAGTAATCCTTAACCTCTGCTAACTAGTCCAACAAAGTGTACAGATTTGCTATAGATGAAACAAGAAGGGAAAAAAAAAACAGCGTTTGATCAATGAATCATGAAGGTCAAAAGGATGCTTTTAAAAATAGCTGTTATTGCATTCACTTTAGCTGTTTGCCAGTCTGTTTGCTCCCAAATGTTTGCTTGCTGAATGATAATAAACACATAGTGAATTTTATAGACATGCATATGCAAACTTTGAGGAGGACACTCATGCTTTGGAAGAAAACAAAAATATTAATATAAAATATTTTAAATTTGAATTTCTGACCCTCATATTTTATTGTCTTCAGCCTCATTGTGATGATGTAGTATGGGGGTTCTATTTCATTCCATTCTGAGGTTGGTCAGCATCTTTACAAGACCATATACAGATAGTACTGTATAAAATATCTTACCCAAAACTTACATGATCCCATTATTGTATTACCTTGTCTCCCCAGTGCCTTCTTTCTTCCAGTCTGAACAGCCCCAACTCTCTCAGCCTGTTCCCCCATCAGAGGTGCTCCCAGCCCTCTGATCATCTTTGTGGCTTTCCTCTGGACCCACTCCAGCAGCTCTGTGTCTCTCGTACGCTGGGGACACCAGAACTGGATGCAGTGCTGGGTCTCACCAGAGCAGAGCAGGAGAATTTTTTTTTCCTCATATGTTTTCAAGTGACTTTTAAGGTTTGCTTTTGTATTCAAATCTAATAGAAAATCTATCATATCCAGTGTGTCTAGTCTAGCCAGATATGTAACACAGAACAAGATTCCTCTCACGCACCTTTATACATTTCTAATGCAAATGTTACATTCCAACTAGTTGCTAGACTCTTGTTGTAACCCTTGGAGAGAAATAGGTGTTGAGAGTGTGAATCATCTCATTCTACTAACTATACAAGAGAGTCTGGATAAGTAGTTCAGATATCTACAGGGAAGATGATTAGTAAAGCCAAACCTCACTCAAAGGAATTTTCTACCTGGCCAAGACCACAAAAGAGCAAACTGAGAAGCTGAAGGTATATCTTCTTCCCATACCTAGGTCTGTGTCCTCAATTACCTTCTTATCTCATGATCTTAATACTTGTCACAATACAGCCAAAAATTACAGAGTGAAATTCATCCCAGAGAAATTCCTACACCTATGATGTGGTGACTGATACAAGCACCAGTCACTTTAGGCTCTGCTTAATAAAATATATTTATTCCAGTGACTGTCAGTAGAGATTAGAGGATTATCTCAGACCTGAAACACTGGCATGCTGTAAGCTTATATAACTATGAGGAGGAGTTCATTGAAGACAGTTCAAATGAAGACAACTGAGAAGATATTTGAAGAAAAAAAAACCAAACAAACAAAAACCAAAAAGCAAAACAAAACAAACAACCCCAAACAAACTAAAAGCCAAAACAAAACAACACTGTCTGACATTTCCTATATACAGAAACAAATGCACTGGAAATTCTTCTTGTGATTTTTTTTTTTTTTCAGTATTTCATTGCTACTTCTGTTTGTGATTTGATCACTTTGCTTATTCCTGTGAACAGTACTTGCTATATGGAAGCATTTGAATATGGGTGTTATAATCATCATGATACACTTACAAACTACATTCTCTTTATTATAAATTTCTTAGATGTTGCAAGCTCAATTCTTTCTTTGTAATTGAAGCACTGTGATGAAATAATTGACAGCAGGAACTAAATTCCTGCTGTACTTCTGAAAGAAGTGGAGCTTTGTATGCTTTTGACAGAATTATCCTAAATTAACCATTAAGGGTCAAATCATAGCACACAGAGTGTTCTGTGCTTTCTGGAGTAGAATATTTTTGCTTTCTTTTTTTGCTCTGATGTTTGAAAGTAAAAGCTGTGTAACCCTGGTAGGCAGATGGATTTTATATCTTTTGTGCTTCTGTCTAGTTAAGGAATCTTCTGAAGATGATGCCAACTCTTTTTTTTGGTTCTACAGATGATATGTGAAGACTTGAGATTTTGTTGTTATTTCATGAAGGCCCTTAGGTCAGCTAATTGTGTGACCAGGAATATCTCTGAGAAGCCTCTCATTTGCCAAGATTTACAACTTAGTCAAGGCCAGTCTTGTGCAATGACTCAAATAACATATGAAGCAACAGTAAGATTTTGATTTGAGTATCATCTTCAATTGAGCCCTAAGAAGAGCAGCGTTCTTTCTCTGCATCCCATTTCTGTCCCTGAGTCTCAGTTCAAGTTCTGAGGCTTAGAATTGTTGAGATGTGACCTGCTTTTTTATTTCAGACTATCCTTTTTTCTCTTTGTTTTTTTTTCCCTCTGTAAAGAGCGTAACACAGGCAGCTCATAATAGTTCAAGACTTTTTTTCCCCTCTTGTAAAAGGGGACAATGCAGAAAATAAGGATAAGTGGAGTGGTTTTCTGCACCTGGGATTTATGTTGAGTACTGATTAATCATCAGTACTCTTTTTGCCCTCTAAAGTCAATGAAACCACTCAGCTGCGTAATAGCGTAAACTTTGAGAAAAACAGATCTCAACAGAACATGAATTCAGCAGTAATGAATTCAGATAAGTTATTGTACCAGTGAGTAGAAATGAATGAATATTGATTGCATGGAAAATACATTTAAAAAAATAAAGGGAGAATGAGATAAAAAATGCCAGAATAGTTATCATAGAAAGGTGTGTGATCAGGAATGATGCACCATTAGCAACTTTTGAGTACAAGCTTAGTGCTCGTTATCACAACAGCTGCTGAATGAAAATCACAGAAAAACATGGAATTTGCAAGCTGTCCTGTAAAATGCCATATCCAAAGCCTTAAGGATGGCCCTTATTTCTTTTTTTATATACTTCTTGACATGCCTCTGGCTGAGGAAGACGCAGACTACTTGTGTTTTTAAGTTCCGTGGTTTCACACCTTGAGTGATGTGCTCAGTTCTGGGCACCTCAATACAAGAGGTGCATTGAGTTGCTGGAGTGGGTGCAAAGAGCAACTAAGCTGGTGAGAGGCCTAGAGAATGAGTCTGATGAAGAGCACCTGAGGGAACTGGGACAGTTTAGTTTGAGGAAGAGGAGGCTGAGGGGAGACTGCATCATCCTCTGCAACTAAAAAAAGACAAAAGAGCGAGGTAAGTACTGGTCTCTTCACATAAGTAATTAGTGATAGAACGAGAGGCAACAGCCTCAAGCTGCACCAAGGGAGGTTTAGGCTGGACATGAGGAAACGTTTTTCCCTGAAAGAGTTGTCAGACATTGGAACACACTGTCCAGAGAGGTGGTGAAGTCACTATACTTGGAGATATTTAAAGATCATTTAGACGTAGCACTTAGTGATATGGTGTAGTGGTTAAGTAGGGTTGAACCTGATGATCTCAAGGGTCTTTTCCAACCTAAATGATTCTATGATTCAATGAAGACTACTGTCAGATTATTGCCCAGTTGTGCAAATGATTTTATGTGTGTTATAAAACAAGATGTGTGCATGTTGAATGCATATAGGAAAGCAGAAGACAGAATCAAGAGCAAACAGCGGTTAATATTTCATATGTGTAGTATGGGCAGAGAGAGGGAAGAGAAAAGCAAACCATGATATGAAAATGATTGTTTCTTCTATTTAGGTCAGCTTCTATGTGAGACACTTCTAGTTGAGACCCCTTCTTCTTTTTTTTTTTTTTTTTTTGGTGCTGAATTTTGGTGTTATTGAATAGTTTTATTACTTTGCCAAAGAAATAATGTGAAAGGTTCCAGTTCTGCATAAAATGCAATGAATATTAAAATGTTAGCTGTAGCCAAAAGCTGTATTATGGTGATGTGGTAATAACTGTAATTATGAAATACAGAATTTGTGGCATACATCCCAATGAACACAGAAGGAGCGGGATCAGTTTGTGATTCAGTAAAAGTTAAGAGAATTAGACATGAACTAGGCTAGTACAGGTCTTGCATCACCTCCACAGAGGGCATGATTTGGGATTTTTATATTTTCCTGAGAAAACAGCCAGGGCCTCACAGTAGTGGAAACAGGAACAGCTCCAGGTTTTTTGTGGTTTCTATGGAAACAAACTCCCACTTCATTTACAAGGCAGAGGAAATGCCTTATAATGCGTAAATTAAAGGGACGAAGCACTGCACAGAACAGGTGAGCTTCCTAAGAGCCAAGACCCTGCAAATCCAGCTGTTGCAGAACCAGGCTTAACAACAGCTCATCTGAGCACTTTCCTAATTAAATGGAAGAGAAAAGTAAAACATTGGCTGCTGCTTGAGGGATGATGGATCACTGCCATCATGCTGAGTGTTTCAGAGGTTCCTATGTCTTCTGTCCCACACTCAAAACTGCCACATTTGAACATTGGAAAATATTGTTTCACTTCTAGCTAAATGCACTTTAATGACTTCTAGACAGCCATAAAGCTGTGCAGCAGGCATAATTCTTCAAGCAGGATGTAACATTCAGTGTGTTTCTTGATTATCCAACTCAGTCTGACTCTCTACAGATTTCCAGTGCCTCATACTTTTGTATAATATGTTTCCAATAGAATGTATTCATTTACCAGCTTGGATATCTTTAAGTTAAACTGTAAAGATTTATCAGTCCCCACTAGTCTGGATTTGATCAGCCTACCCTCTAAATTTCCATAACAAGAAATTATTTCATGTCATGATGTCCATTAACTTTGAGGTCGTATTTGGCTTTATTCAGCATTCTTTCAACTTAGCAACTTCAGGAACTTTGCAGGTCAGTAATTTGGTCTAAAGTACTAAACCCAGGTGAAAGGCTGCACCATGAAAATTATGAGATGTGTAAACATTTTGTAGAAAGTATTTTCATTATTAGAATTATTAGAAAAATAAAAAAGCAGTCAAACTTATGTGTCCAGAAGTTGTACAATCTTCATTTATACCTATTTTTACCTCCAGTAGACCTAAAAACTCAGTACTGATTAAGTGAAATATCATAGACTCATAGAACGGTTTTGGTTGGAAGGAACTCCCAAAGTTATCGCAGTATCACCAAGGTTGGAAAAGATCTCATAGATCATCAAGTCCAACCCATTACCACAGAGCTCAAGGCTAGACCATGGCACCAAGTGCCACGTCCAATCCTGCCTTGAACAGCTCCAGGGACGGCAACTCCACCACCTCCCTGGGCACCCCATTCCAGTGTCCAATGACTCTCTCAGTGAAGAACTTTCTCCTCACCTCAAGCCTAAACTTCCCACAGTGAGGGTGGTAAGACACTGGAACGGGTTGCCCAGGGAGGTTGTGGATGCTTCCTCCTTGGAGGCGTTTAAAGCCAGGCTGGATGAGGCCTTGAGCAGCCTGCTCTACTGGGAGGTGTCNCAGTTCCTCACCCAGCACAGAGTGTTGCCATCCAAGCTGTGGGCTGACAGCTTAGCCAGCAGTTTGCTGTGGGGGACAGTGTCAAAGGCCTTGCTGAAGTCCAGATAGACCACATCCACAGGCCTCCCCACATCCACCAGGCGGGTCACCTGATCATAGAAGGAGATCAGGTTGGAGAGAGAGGTTGGAGGTCATCCAGTCTGTGCTAGTTTGAGGCTAAGTGGAATATTTTAATGAGAGAAATTAAATCCTTGGCTGTGAGAAGAAATAACAGTGGCCTATATCACTCATTCTTGAGTGATGCAAGTATAGATAAGGCACTCACTTCTCACTTAGTTCTCTCTTCTTTTGTCTCTGTCAGTCTATGTGTCTGGATACATCTTGCTTAGCTTCTCTGCATGAGATCTATGTAACCTGATCTAACCTTTTCTTCTAACCTCCTTGTCATCTTTTTTGACATCTCACCTCAAATCTCTGCAGATCTATCATGAGATAGATCCGTAAGCTATACAGAGACAGATCTGGTTATTTCTGGAAGAGAAAGAAGGGAGGGGTGGCAAGGCAGGTTGGTACAGGAGCCTTCTGGGCAGTTTGACTGTTTCAGGAGGGATTTTGTATTTCTGTATTACTTTTTGTTTGTATATAACTGTAAATATCTGTGTATATTGTGTGTATATATATGCTTGTACGTTGTGCTAAGCTGTAAATATAAAGCATCGTTCCTTAACTTCCAGATGAGTGAGTCTAGTCTGGGTGAATTACTAACGAGGCGGGGGGCAGGTAATTCCCAAACCACTACACAGTCCGGCCTCTGGCAGTCAGCAGGGACATCCTCCACTAGAGCAGGTTGCTCAGAGTCTTATCCATCCTGATTTGCAGTATCTCCAGGGATGGGACCTCAGCTATCTCCCTGGGCAACTTGTTCCAGTGTTCCATCACCCTCATGTTAAAGAGATCATGGAATAGTTCAAGTTGAAAGGAGCCTGGAAGGATCATCATAATTCTAGATATTTGATGGTTTACTAATTACATCTCTGTAGTAAATTGATATTTTGGGACAATATTGGGATAAATGCTCTTAAATAGTAACTTCCTCAACCTCCCTACACAAAAAGATTTGCATATATATATGCCTTTACTTAACGATTCTGAGGCTGCTGTGCTATTAACCCTTCAAGTTTCAGTCACTGTGATTTTCTGGTTGCTTGGCTTTCATTCATTCACATTGTTGCTTCTTGCATCTTAAGTGAATTGATTAAGTACAGTCATTTTAGAGGCCTTCAGGAACGAGGTGGCGGGGATTTATTTTCTCTACTAACACAGAAGAACACAGGATTGCAATGTCTGATGATGCTCTTGCATGTGACAGCGAATATGAAAGGCAGGAGATGGACAAGTATCCAGAGGAATGAGGTTAAGATTAACACTGAGAATTTTTTTCCCCTTTTGTTTGATTCATTCAATCAGAGACATTTCTAAGAATCTCTCCTGACAGTTCTTTTTCCAAGTTCCCCAGTAATCCCAAAGGCAATGACATTTCTGTGAGGTTCAAATACAGTTGTATTGCTCTCCATTCTAGCTCTCTGACATTTTGATAGTTAAATATAAGAAACCTGTAATCTTAGTCATCATCTTAGGGTCATGCAATTTTGAGAAAACAAGATTGGATAAAAAATTATGTAGCACTTCTACACATTTTTGTATCTCTCAGCCTTCTACTTAAACTGACAGATCTTCCTAATGCACGGTGAATACCCATTCAAAACCAAAATGAAGATTCATTTGCTGTGGTGACAGAGAAATGTATTAATACTGACTGTGATACAAAAGGGTAAAGGTTTTACAATAAAAGATTTTTAAGAAGAAAAAGAAACCCTGGACAGATGTGTTCTAATGTCTGATTGCTCTGAAATTTTACCATATTACTTGGCGCTGCATATTATTCAATGGCAATTAAATCTTCTGAGCTTGCCTTTCTCATGATTTTTTTGAACAGCAGATAGTGCTAGGAAAGCTGTTGAAGACTGCAAGTGGGAAAAGTATATTGGCTACACTTTACATTCGTATACAATTGGAAAACTATGAGTTTGAAGGGATATTAAAAGGGGGGGGGGACACGGACCAGAGTTTATGCCCTCAGTTGCTTTGTTAAATCACATGCACAGCTACCCTTGGAGTTTTTCTTCGTGATGATGC
Source organism: Tricholaema leucomelas (assembly GCA_013400475.1). Classification (NCBI taxonomy): domain Eukaryota; kingdom Metazoa; phylum Chordata; class Aves; order Piciformes; family Lybiidae; genus Tricholaema lacrymosa; species Tricholaema leucomelas. The sequence goes on along the minus strand of WAAF01013760.1, from coordinate 694,656 downwards.
TGTCTTCATTCTGAACTGCTGTTTTGACATTTGTAAAGTTTTAGCAAATGCTTCAGGAAAAGGTCAGTTTATAGTGACATTTTCCCTTTTCAAAAACCTGTGGAGAGGACACTGAATACAGGTTTCCATGATAAGTTGTGGATTTCAAAACAAGGCTGTTCTTACAGGATTTTGAAACACTTGTTTTTCACAGTCTGATTTTCAAACTGCTGCTCTAGCCATTTACTAGAAAGTTATTTTGATAGCACTAGGCTCTGAATGTCTTCTTTCTGTGGTGTTAACTACAAAAGTATTTCACAGCCTTTGGAGAGGTGGGGGTTGTTGCAAAAATAGAAGATCTAGTAAACTGGGCTAGGGTCTTTATCAGTGAAGATGACAGAGCATAGGAATAGGCTGCCCAGAGAGGTTGTGGAGTCTCCTCTGCAGATTTTCAAAACCCATCTGGATGTGTTCCTGTGTGACCTCCCCTAGGTGATCCTGCCATGGCAGGAGGATTGGGCTGGACAATCTTTCAAGGTCCATTCCAAACCCCAACATTCTGCAATTCTGTACCTTAGATCCAAATACAGTGAAACAGCTCCTGCAAAGGCCTCCCCAGGTCCCCATGTCATTGTGCAGTATTTACTCATCAGCTCTGCTGGGACTGTATATGCAAACATTTTTTCCCCTCATTTTACTACTGGGTCGTTTCCATCTGTCACTCTGTTCTGTAATGGTTTGAAATACACCAAATTAAATAGAAATTGTTCAGTAATATGCATCAATACTTTCTAGCACAGTCAGAGCTGCTGTCAGTGGTGCCATAAAGTAATTTACTATTTGGGAGATAATGGTCCCTTTATGAATGAATTGTGGAATGATTTAAGTTGGAAGGGACCTTAGAGATGATCTGCTCCAACCTCCCCACCATGGGCAGGGATGCCTCTCAAAAACACTCAGCAGCTCAGTCTCATCCAACCTCGTCTTGGACATTCCCAGGAAGGAGACATCACACCTTCCCTGGGCAAGCCTATTTTCCATTGTCTCACCACCCTCATACTGAAAAACTGGACTCGATCTCTCGAGGTCCCTTCCAACCTCTAACATCTTATGATTCTATGATTCTTCTGGAGATCCAGTCTAAATTTGCTCTCCTTCAGCTTCAAACCATCCCCCCTTGTCCTGTCTCTAGATAGCCTTATGAAAAGTCCCTCTTCAACCTTCCTGTAGGATGTCTTCTGGTATTGGAAGGCAGCTCTAAGGTTCCACTGGAGCCTTCTCTAGGCTGAACAACCCCAGCTCTCTCAGGCTATCCTAACAGCAGAGGTGTTCCAGCCCTTGGATCATCTTTGTGGCCCTCTTCTGGACCCACTCCAACAGAGAATATGAGAATATGTAACCAACCTTTTCTTTATGTTTTCAAAGTAAGAAAATTCCAGTGCTTTTTCTCTGACGTATTGTATGACCAAAATTATTATTCTTCAGAGAGATTCTGTAAATACTGACCAAGTAGTGCACCTTTTCAAAAGCACAGATTTATAGAGTGAAAAATATACTGGGACATATATCTTTGTCTGCATATCAGCATGTTCTCTGTCCCTGAGAATTCTGTGTCTTCAACTCTCCAGGAATTATGCTGGTGGTCTAGTGAACATAAAATCTGTTTCTGCCAAAGTAAGGGCCTATTAATTTTAAATAGTAAGGGCTTAGAGGAAAATGGTAAGAAATTGTTCAATGCTTCTATCGCCAAGGTGGTGCTTAGGAAGTAAATAGCAAAGAAAAATTTCCATAAATATGTATTTTCAACGGTGGAATTTGCAGCACCACTAGTGCTGTGTGTTTAATGAGTGAAGGAGTTGGCCTTTAGTTATTCTGTGCTATACACTTCTTACAGAGCAGTGTGACAGAGTATGTAAACTGACCTTTTCATTGGCTCACTTAGGATAGGAATTCTCCTGAGTTTTCAGAACTGTGGATATGTAACTCGTTACTGCTGTCAAACTACCTGTGCCCACTGATCTGATAGCATAATGTGGTAGCAATAATTTATGTGGCCAGATGATAGAGGTCCCATGAGCAAAATGGTTCAGTTAGATGAAAAGACTAGTCAGGACATCTCAATGACATCTATTTATTCAAACATTATAGAGCCACTCTACCATCAGAAAGCAGAGAGATCTGATTAGACATACTTGGTGAATTTGACAGATGAGGAGGATAAAAATGCCCACAGCAACGTTCTTCATTTCTTGAGAACCATCAGACATTCATGTGAATGTTCAGTTTTTCTTTGCATAGCTAGCTTTCTAGTTCTTGTCTTTCATAGTTTTAGAGGGGATTTATTTACAGCATCTACATAGCACCCCTACAAAATATCTTTGGTTCCATTAAATAAGAGCTAATATTTTACACATTGTTTAGCTCCATTTTGGGTAATCTACTTTGTATCACAAGAGTGTCACCAAGTAAAGTATGTATAAATAAAAGATCATATAAAATATATGTATTAAATATTCCTGTGTAGTTAATGAATAAGAAGCATGTGGTTATTAAACAGATATGTTCTAATTAGTCCAAAGAGAAGATAGCTACCATATACTCTTCTAAACTGCTGCTGCAGTATTACTTTTGATGACTTCACTTACCAAGTGATAATATTTATGGCAGAACACTTCAACATATTCTAAGCAGAAACATCAGAGGTATTTATTTCATCTGAAACAGGTTGCTCAGGGAGGTTATGGGTGCCTCTTCCCTGGGGGTCTTAAAGGCCAGATTGGATGAGGCCTTCAGCAGCTGTGTCTAGTTGAGAAGAGACCCTGCCCATGAGACCTTCGTGACAGGGAAGTTGGAATAGGTGATCTCTGAGGTCCCTTCCAATCTAAGTAATTCCATAATTATTCTATGAAGTGTGTATTTACAAGTTGTTTTAAACTTTGTGCCTTTTAACTTTCAGGTACAAAATCTTGGACTGAAAATTGCAGAAAACAAATGCAATGCTATGCGTTAGAGCATGAACTTTCTGAAATTTACAGTTTAAGCTCTATCAATGAAAACCTCTGTTTTATCCTTCCTGCCTTTTTTCTTTTGTTCTTTCATTCTTTTTAACCTGCCTTCCATTCTTGCTTTCTTTTTATCTTGCCTTGCTTCTTCATGAAAATTCAGCAGTGGTGAGAAACCTGCCAGCAGAGCAGTCGCCTATCTGACCTAGTTCACTCAATCTAAGCAACAGTTCATCGTGTTTGCAAAGGACTGGTGATTTGGGGGGCAATTTAAAACTCTTGTCTTTTATAGAACAGGGCAACTGAAAGTGTTTAGGCTAAATTTCCGAAACCAGAAGGTTTTGGGATAGACTTAACACTCCTAAACGTATCTGTGAGCAATGAAATACTAAATACAATAATGCAGTTAAGTTTTTAGCTTTTACTGTATTGGTTCTAAAGTATATCCTTACCCTAGGTTGTATACCTGCTGAGGTTAGGAGATGGTTGACCCTTTTGAAATTGTTGAAATTAACTATTTGCATAAAGTTAAACATATATGTGTGCCTTTGCTTTCCCAGTCTGTCTTTATCATGGAAAGGAAAAACAGCTTATTGAAGTTTGTAAGCTGCTGAAAAAAAATAGGCTTTTTTATGCCACAGCATTGTTTGAGTTCTATAACTGTCAGTTGGAGTTACTTGGAAAACATTTTAAATTTTACTAGTCTAATAGAGAAGAAGTTTCATGATAAATGTAAAAGATACATTCTGATTGGAAAAACTTGTATATTTGGAAAGTATTCAGAAACATAATAGATTGATTGCAGGCAGGTTTTGAATGCCTATGGAGATTGAGAGTCCACAGCCTCTCTGGGCAGCCTGCTCCACTGCTTTGCCACTTTCAAATTGAAGATTTTTTTTGTTATGTTTCTGTGGAACTTTCTGTGTTCCACTTTGTATTCATTGCACCTTATTCTGTCACTGGACACCATTGAGAAGAGCCTGATTCCATCCTCCTGACAGTCTCCCTTTAGGTATTTATAAGCATTCATGAGATCCCTTCTCAGTCTCCTCTTTTCTAGTCTAAACAGCTCCAGGTCTTTCAGTCTTTCTTCATAAGATAGATATTCCAGTTCCCTAATCCTCTTAGCAGCTCTTCTCTGATTTCTTTCCAGTAGTTCCTCCTCCTCCTTGAACTGGGGAGCCCCCACCAAGAAGTGGGCACAGTATTTCAGATGAGGCCTCACTGGGGCTGAGTGAAGGAGGAGGAGAATGAACCCTCCTGAGCCCGCTAGTCACACTTTTCTGTCTCAGGATGCCGTTTGCCTTCTTGGCCATGAGGGTATGTTACTGGCTCACAGTCAGCCTGTTGTCCTCCAGGACACCATCCTGTTAAAGTTTAGCATCTGTGATATTTCTAAATTAAGATGTGAAGAGTTTGTGTGAGACTTTTGCATAAGATAGCTGACTTGAAGTAAATTTCAGAAGTTTTGCTCTTTTATTCCTCTTTGATTATCCCAGCGTGCACTGAAATTCTTTGCTGTGTTGAAAAATTTCTCCTCTTTCAGTCACTAAAATAAAACTTAGAGCATTCTGTACAAAGTATGGATTATTCTGACAAGTCAAATTATGGGAAAATATGTATTACATGTGCTTGCTACAAGGCTTTAAAATATATCAGAGGGTAAATGAATGCTAAATTTTACAATTGGCTAAGAAATTCACCTCTCCTTTTTCAAGTTCTGAATCATCTCTCTCTCTCTGAGATTTGTAACAATTTCCAATTTAACACTAAAAGCCAGTCATCTGCTGGAGCAGTGGTGGATTTTTTTTCTGCAGACTGCTTGCTTTACCAGCTTTTGATTTATTACTATGTAAAGTGCTTTGAAATACCTTGGGTGTGAAAGGAACTTTAAAATAAAAAGAATTATATATTGTTCTGTGCAATTCTATGCACACATTTCCTAGGGTGGAAAATTTGTTGAAAAGATTGTAGAGGAGGTCAGACTAGCTGATCACAGTGGTTCCCTTGGGCCATACATCTAAATAACTAGTAGCAGTTTCTCTGTAGAAGTGGAAAGATAAGGATATTTTAGTATTAGAAAAGCATTGCATGGAGGTTTTTATTTCTAATAAAGTTAGAGAATTGCAGTTCTCTTTTCACTGGTGACAAATTGTATGTATCAATCTTTTTGAATTTTATTTATCCTGTTGTAGGAGAGTAAATGAATCATTTCATCAATTTTGTGTTACTTCAATATGTTCCTTCTCATTTTTAAAGAAAATAGAACCATTGTAATTCTCTCTAATCATTTACATAACATATTTTTACAGCAGGAAGAAAAACATCCTCGAGCAATAACCTTTGTTGTCTGCTGTGAAATTACTGGTATTTAGTTAGGCTATGAAGTCTGAAAAATACAGTCAAAATTCTCATTACAAGACATTATGGAGATTATCAGAGGGTTATGAAAATTTAACTGAATTAAAATTTTAAAAGTGGCAGGCTTATTACTTAGCTGAAGAAGCATTCAGCCCTTCTCTCCAATTAGATATTCATGCTTAAGGACCTAGGACAGGCCTTTAACTTTACAAGAAGGAAGATGGAGATGTATATTTTAAATGCTACTTCATAGAGTTGGTTTGTTGGTCCATTTTGTTGTCAGGAAGCTTCTGTGTATGTTGGTTTAAAATAGATGCCCTGGTTAACATCAAATAATTCAACACTTCCCCATTGCTGGGTACATTTTGTAAAAGTTTAAGACTTTGGAAATGCCCCTGGATGTGTTCTTGTGTGACCTGCCCTAGCCGCTCTTTCAGGGGTGTCAGACTTGATGATCTATAGAGTTCCCTTCCATCCCCTAACATTCTATGATTCTCTGGTTCTATGAAGGTACAGAAACTTTTTCACATATCTGAAATACATGGAAAACCTGCCATTCCCTTGGCATTCTTTGTGTTTTATACATGAAGCTCAGCTGAAAGCTAGGAGCATATCATGATCTTGGAAGTATTATATGCCCTTCTGAAGAAAGGTAAAAGTCATTTAGGACCATGTAAAACATTTTATTGCAATACAAAAAAAATGTGGTGAGTTTAGGTGTAATTCCCACTTGTTCAAATTTCTCTTTAGGTTTACTTTTGTTCCATCAGTCCTTTAATGCAGGTTCTTGCAAGGCGAAGATGCATAAATCTTCCCTTTAAAAGGTTATCATTCCACCTTGACTGTTTCTTCCCAAAAAATTCAGTGGAGCCGGGAGACCAAGGCATCAGGTGATCATGGATGATGCTTGCAACAGCTCCTTCCATTACAGTTTTCTGCACATAAATGATGACAGGAACTTTTCCCCAAAGCCAGACAGAACTTCTGGGTCAGGAAGAACAACTAAACAGATTGCTTGCAGTAATTTTTATGACTTGGGTGGCAGAACCATGCAGTGACACTCAAAAGACAATGTGATTACAGGATTACATCTTCTGACCTACAGGAATCATTTCATGCACTCTCTCAGCGTGACATAAGAGAGTTTAATAGGCACAACAATACTAAAAAGCCATTTGGTGCAGGAATAAACACTATCCTAACTATGTGAAATTCTGAACAGAAGCATATGCAAGAAGAGCACTACTTAATGATATCCAGAAATAAAAATGTAACAGGAAAATACTTGGATCATCTATGAATATTTATCAACCAAATATGTATCAACCAAAGTCATATTGCTTACTCTCATTCCAACTCTTTTGGGCTATTCAATGTGTGTTTCCTATTTGAGGAACTTGGGGGGGAAATAAAAACCAAAGGATAGCAGAAACATTCTGTCAGCTTCACTTAGAGTTAGTAAACCTGTCTTTTACTGACAGAATTTTATCTCACAGAAGTGAGATCTGTCATCTGGAAAGATGGGAATAAAAAAATCCTCTTCTTGATTTTTTTTGTGTATGTTAGAAAACTACATTGCCAACGAAAGACTTCTTTTTGCATGTAGCTCCTCAGTTTGCAAGAGATATGTTTGTGGTCTCTGACTTCAAATCTAAAAATGTCTACAGAGAGTGGCCGTATCATTTGAGAATACTTTTAACTAATTTTAAGTGACCATGTGCCAGATTTTGTTATCATTAAGGAATGGTTAAAAGACATGGTCATATCTACTGCATGTTTGAAAAATCTTGTTCCAGATATAAATTTGTGGAGATACTGTCAGGACCTAGCAAACAGTAGCAAAGTCTCATCTACAATCTGATTTTTCCCATAGCCCTGGATGTTCCTCAGGGCGGCTTTGAAGAGTCATAAACTCCTTGTCCCTTAGCCAAACATGCCAAGATCAACTAGTTCGAAAACAAGTCTCTTTCGTGCTGTTTACTTTTCTCATGCTGCACACAGAGTATCTTGCAGGCTGTTTTTTACACTAATAAAGTCCAATGGAAGGCATGATTGGGGACCATTAACCTTTAGAACACAAAAAATGCAAGCTCAAGGAATATTTCTGAGCTGCCTCTTAGTGCTTTGATGCTGCGTCCCCATCCTTCATCCAAATTGCCTAAATTCATTTTCAGAGCTGATAAACTGTCAAGTGAATTATGAGACGTAGACCTTGGGTTAATTTATAGAAATACTCCTTTACTGGTGCTGAATAAATCCACCCTTCTTTGTTGAGTACATGTCCTTCAAATTCCAGAACTATCTTACTTTGCCCTATTTCAAGTTTTGCCTTTCAAACTTTTCTTTCTTCATTCAGCAAAAGCTAGTTTACTGAGAGGTGATTACGAGGGGCATTTTTCTCTTGCATTTTGCTCCTTCCGATACAGTAGGAGCAATACAGTATGTAAAAAAGATGGTCAAGTTGACTTCAATAAGCTATGAAAGTTTGTCTCACAATACTGACTGCACTTCACCTGTCAAAGAGGAATTCAAAGGAATAATTAATCTTTTGTCTTCCTTTATTGAATGACTAGACATACTGCAATTTATTCTGCTCTGCACTTAAATTCAAAGGGAATTGCAAGAATAGTGTTCAGGTGAGTTCTTGGGGACCAGGGAATGCTCCCCCTCCGGGTACAGTTTTCAATACTTCTATTACAGCTTAAACACTAAAATCATCACAAGAAAGGTATATACACAATACCTATGGCTCACCTGCTACAGCCATAGGAAGAAACTACAGTGCTGAATAAGACATGAAAAACAATCCCAAGTAGCTCTGTTGCTCGAAGGGCAGGCTATACTCATCCTATCTCACTGGCCAGCAGAGCTTCCAAGATGCGTAGATAGCAGAGCTGGTCGGCTGCCGTCTCAGAAGGTAGGAAACCCCACCGGGAACTGCACCATCATGGTGGTAGAACTGGTGCCACTCCAACTCGCCTACCCACACTCTTGGTTTATACGTGTTCAGAATTCTGTGATGTGTGTCCAGTGCATCCCAGAATTCTGAAACAAGGAGAACCAAACTCGTCCTTTATTTTGGAATACCATCTTTCCCTACTGCTCATGTGCATACCTGCAAGCCCTGCTTTCCCCAGATCTTATCTTTAGTAACCTAGTGATTATTAGCTTGTTGTAACTTCTGATCAAACACAACTCTTCCCTCTTACAAATAGCCACTTGACTTTCATTGTTAAGTTGTGGGTCTTCAGCTCCAGTGGAGGATGCCTCTGCTGTCTGCAGAGGAATTAGACTGGATGAGCTTTGAAGGTCCCTTTCAACTCAAACCATTCTATGATTCTATGATTAGTGTTCATCTTTAAATATTTGTATGATTGGAAATTCAAATGTATGATGATAACTAGAGTATAAATTGTCCTACTGAGAGAAAAGATGTGGGCATACTCTTCTGGAAAGATAGATGTAAATAAATGTTTCACACTAGATTTTGATTTTATCCTTTTAGTCTCTTAGCACTTTAACTGTGGTAAAGTCTACTTACACTTCAGTCTTTATAGTATGCATGATTAGTTCTCAAATTCTTTATCAACAAGATCCTTTTCATGGTAATGGTTGTAAAGACCTCGCATGTATAGCAATCATAACATAATATGTCCCTAGAGAATGCTTAGATTTCTTAGTACTATGTAAGCATCTGGAAATTGTAGAATGATAGAATGGTTTGAATTTGAAGGGACCTCTAAAGGGCATCTAGTCCAACCACCCTGCAGCCAGCAGGGACATCCTCCACTAGATCAGGTTGCTCAGAGCCTTGTCCAGCCTCCTTGAACATCTCCAGGCATGGAGCCTCAGCTACTTCCCTGGGCAGCCTGTAGCAGTGTTCCACCACTCTCATGCTAAAGAATTTGTTCCTAATATACAATCTAAATATCTTCTCTAATTTCAAGCCATTGCCCCTTGTCCTATCGCTCTAGGCCTTTGGAGACAGTCCCTCTACAGCCTTCTTATAGGCCCCCTTCATATACTGGAAAGCCACTATTAGGTCTGCCTGGAGCCTTTTCTTCCCGAGGCTGAACAACCCCAGCTACTTCAGCCTCTCCTTGTAGCAGAAGTGCTCCAGCCCCCTAATAATTTTCATGGCCCTCCTCTGGACCCACTCCATCATCTAAAACTCTTTGGTGATGAACATAGTTTTCCAGGTGTTCAGAAACTGTTAAAGGGACTGATAGAAAGCACTTCTTGTTCAGAGGAGTGCTACACCTATTATCATGTAACTGATAGATACTGGCTCCACTTTGGTCACTTCTTAACAAAGACATCTTCCTTATCTATGCTCTCATTATAATTATTTTCAGGGAGTAAATAAGGCTCAGTAAATATTCATCCTCTTTACATCAGCATCTCTTTCCAAAAAAGCACCACATACCTATGACATTTAATATTGGTAAGCAAAATGGATACAATGATAGTGTAAAGCAAATAGCTCCAGCTCCAGAGGTCTTTAATCTTTGTTATATACTTGGCACAAAGTCCTGTGACATTCTTCAAGGAGAATGAATATTTTGTTTTCAATTAGAATTCTTTGAAGCAAGTTACTTTTTGCTATGAGATTTCTCCTGACCTGGGTAATTAGAATGGTAATGTGTTCACACTTTTGAAGGTGTGGTCTGGAACTTAATTCACTCAGCACCATAGGCAATTAGTATTGAAATGTTAAGCATTATTTACTGAGGTCCTGATCTTACAAAGAAAACTATGTGAGAAAAACTTGGGAGGAGCAAACTCACAAAGGAGGGCTGTAAAAAGAGATGGAGGAGGTAAAAAAGTTGTGGTTGTTTGGCACCATATTCTCTATTCTTAGGTAGTTCCTGCTCCCTGCATTCTGTACACAGTCATAAAATCATAGAGTGGTTTGGGTTGGAAGAAACTCCCAAAGATCACCTAGTCCAACCATCCCACAGTCAGCAGGGACATCCTCCACTACAGCAGGCTTCTCAGAACCTTGTCCAGCCTCACCTTGAATAAGTCCAAGAGTGTGGTCTCAACTACCTCCCTAGGCAACCTGTTGCAGTGTTCTACCACCCTCGTGTCAAAGAACTTGTTCCTAATATCCAATTCAAATCTCCTCTTCTCTCATTTCAAACCATTGCCCCTTGTCCAATCACTGCAGGCCTTTGTAGACATTCCCTCTGCAGCCTTCTTATAGCCCCCCTTCATGTACTGGAAAGCCACTATTAGGTCTGCCTGGAACCTTCTCTTCTCCAGGCTGAACAACCATCACATTTCTTGCTAAATGTCATCAGAATGCCATTCTATCCAAGCACAGATGCCTGTAGACTTTATTGTAGAGCCTTGGTACCCCCATGATAGAGACGTTCACCACAGTCATAACCCGAAGTTCTTACCCACAAAATTACCTAAGTAAAACACACAGCTGCGCACGTTCAGCATATCCATCCAGTCAAAACAATCCCACATAGGAAAGTGGGATTGTTTAGTCTGGAGAAGAGGAGACTGAGGGGAGACCTGAAAAGAGTGCAAGATGTGATTCATGTCTTCTCCCTGGTCTCAAATGACAGAATGAGAAGAACTGGTCTGAAATTGCACCTGGGAAGGTTTAGGTTGGATATTAGGAAAAAAATTCTTTTCTGTAGGCATTAGAACAGGCTGCCCAGTAAAGCGATAAAGGCACGTGGGGACGTGGTTTAATGGCCATGGTGGTGTTAGGTTGATGGTTAGATTTGATGGTCTTAGGGCGTTTGAACTAGGTGATGATATATATATATTAAAAAAAAAACCAACCTCCCCACAAAAATAAACCACAAAAACAACCACCAAGAAGAGAACTAGGGCTGACCAACCATGCTTATTGCAACAATGCATTTCTTTTCTATTAGTTACCTATGGAAGGTATACTGCAGTTGTAAAGGCTAAAATGATTGTGTTTACTAATTAAGAAGGAAATGAAGAAAGAGGCCAAATATTTATTCCAATATTGCAGTGTACAGTATTTAAAATGCATGACAAGCTACAGTCTTGTTTCCTAATTACTTAGTCCCTGTCACTTCTCATTAACATGTAAATCATGTTATAAACATAGTAAAGGTGGAGTAAAATATGTCCTGAGGAGAGGGGGCATACTGGAAAATTGCTTTGGGCAGTGTGATGATGATGACAGTGTTTCATTTGCAGACCATCTGTATCCACCCATGAGAAGCTGCATATATGAGATTTAAAGCAATCATATTTTCTTTGTCCGAGGCTGGAGTGGTTGTTGCACTTAAATTGATCTGCAGATGTTGAATGATCTAGAAGAAAATTAACATACAAAATTTAGGTCTGTCATACAGATTGGGAATTCATCTGTGGAGTAACTATATTCTTCTTTAAAAAGAAAGAAAAAAATGTTTATGATCCTAGGTGACTGTCCCAGAAATGAGAAAGAACACTCTTAATATGATGGTCTGATTTGTCACAGTCCACTAGCAAAAGCCTCTGAACACTTTGATCTGTAAAAGTAGATTGTATGAAAGTAAGGCAACATTGAGAATGTGCACAATTAATGATGTTAATTAGTGAAGCTATTTGAAATCTGGAGATGTGACGTCCATAAACTCACTTAGTTTTCATGCAATAACATTAGCTCTTCACTTAGTTGCTTAATCTAAGGACTGACGTGCTGAAAAAGCATCAAGGACAATAATTTTATTGAGGAAATCAGTTTACAGATATGACTTTGCTCTTAATTTACTTACCTGCCACTGAGTGACCAACAGAGAAGCAGAAGGTTACCTTATTGAGCACTACACTCAAAGCAGAGGAAAGATACATACTTTTTAAATACTTGTGGTGCTGTTTTCTCTGTTGACAACTACTTTGGAGTCTTTTATTTGAACTAGAAACCTAAATTTGAAAATGCCATCACCACCTAAATTTGAAAATTCCACCACCACCTTCTTGTAGTCAAATTCCAAACTGGTTCATGAATGAAAATATTTGGGTTAACTACATAGGAAAGAGTGCCCTCTGTGTGTTTAGTCTTTAGCATAGTTAATTATCTATTTAGCTCCTATTTCACTGATCTGGTGAAATGTAGAAAAAAGGCTAATAAAAAGAAGGAAAAGAGATTGATTGAAATTAAGCTACAGTGAATAATTTTCTGATGTATGTATCATAATATTTTTTTTTTAACTTTCCTATGAGTGTGGCAGTGTGTTTTTAAAAAGGATATTAGCAAATGATGAGTGGACAGCTGGGGCTTTTGGCATGAAGGATGTGTACTTCACACATCTAGAGGTTACTGAGGCATTTAATTTTGAGGAGAGGATGAATTTTCTCTCCTGGCTTGGGAAAGGGGAGACTGTTTGCTTTGTTTTGGGGAGAAACATTATCTCATTCTGCAGCTTCTAATGATTTTGACGGCAGTTACTTTTCCTATGTCATGCCCCATTATCTGCCATTACATCCACTTATAAATATCAGTTGTATCATTCCACTGAAATGATGTAAAGACTATAGTTAGCAACAGGGAAAATGAAAGTATCTGTTTTGAGCTAAGTTTGCACTGAAATTATTAGGACAGTTTGCTTGCCTCTGAGTCATCTTCTTCCTCAAAGCTGGTACTTTTAGGAAGACATGTTCACATGTTTACTGTTGTAGAGTCAAAGAATTTCTTCCTAATATTCAGTCTAAATCTCCCCTTCTCAAGCTTCAATCCATTCCCTCTCATTCTCATTTACAACCCCTTGTAAAAAAGCCCCTTCTCTGCTTTTTAGTGGGCCCTCTTCAAGTAGTACAAGGCTGCTCTAAGATCTCACTGGAGCCTTCTGTTCTCCAGGCTGAACAGCTTCAGCTGTCAGCCTGTCCCCATAGGGGAGGTTCTCCAGCCCTCTGGTCATCTTTGTGGCCTTCTCTGGACCTCCTCCACCATTTAGATGTCATCTTTGTGTTGGGGGTACCAGAACTGGATGCAATATTACAGTTGGGGTCTTGTGAAAGCAGGGTACAGGGGGAGAATCACCTCCCTTGTCCTACTGGTCACACTTCTTTTGATACAGCCCAGGACACAGGTGGCTTCTAGAGATATTATATGTTAGTGAATTAAAGTTGAAATTTCAGACTGTGCTTTGCAGCATATTTTTTAATTACATGGTAATTATACTACAGTTACCACTCCTTGAGCTCACTGTGTGGTTTACTGGACATAAGGGGCTCTTAAACATAAAAAAGATAATGGACATGTTGAACATTAAGTGAACTTTAAACTTTCTAAGTAAAGAAAGAGATTTAAATAGATGAGAATGATGAGAGTAGAGTTTTGCCTTTTCTGAGGGGAGGCAGAAAAAGGATTATCCTCAGGACTGTTGTGTGGAGGGTTATGTGTTGAAATAAAGTTAATTATTGTCACAGGTTTTGGTAGAAGTCAGTGTTAAAAAAATTGAGTGCAAGAAAGTGCTCACACACATATTTGCCTAAGCGTATCAGAAGGCAAGTTAAAGTGTGGTTAGTCATCACACAGGGACGTTATTCTCTAAAGAGAAGGAGTTTAGTCTGTGTCTGGAGAAGGATTCTGGCAACAAACTAATAACAACATGGATTTAGAGACTTTGGTAAACTTGTGTGCTTCAGTCACAGAAAATGTGTCGGTTTTGCTTGCCGTTGGTAGGAAGAGAGCAGAGATGGGAAATAACAAGTTCAGGTTTCTCGATGGTTGTGTAAGGCAGCATCATGGCAGGGGAGATCACAGGATATTAGGGGTTGGGAGGGACCCAAGGAGATCATGGAGTCCATCCCCTCTGCCAGAGCAGGACAATACTATCTAACACAGATCACAGAAGAACACATCCAGACAGGCCTTGAAAGTCTCCAGAGAAGGAGACTCCACAACCTCTCTGGGAACCCTGTTCCAGTGCTCTGTGACCCTTTCAGTAAAGAAGTTCCCCTTTGTGTTCAGGTGAAACCTCTTTTGCTGCAACTTACACCTATTGCTCCTTGCTCCACAGGGAGCAAGTGAGCAGCGCCTGTCCCCCCTCCTCCTGGCCAGCCTTCAGATACTTATAAACATTTATCAAATCCCCTCTAAGTCTTCTCTCCAGACTAAAAAGCCCCAGGTCCCTCAGCCTCTCCTCATTAAGCCATGCCCTCCAATCCCCTAATCATCCTCGTAGCCCTCCACTGAACCCTCCCCAGCAGATCCCTGTCCCTCTTAAACTGGGGAGCCCTAAACTGAACACAGTATTCAAGATGAGGTCTCAGCAGGACAGAGTAGAGGGTGAGGAGAACCTCCCTTGATCTTCTGGACACACTCTTCCTAATACACCCCAGGATGCCATTGGCCTTCTTGGCCACAAGGGCACATTGCTGTGCCATGATTAACTTGCTATCCACCAGGACCCCCAGGTCCTTCTCCACAGGACTGCTTTCCAGCAGATCATCTCCCAGCCTGTACTGGTGCAGTTTATTATTTCTCCTCAGATGCAGGACTCTGCACTTGTCCTTGTTGAACTTCATCTGGTTCCTCTGTGCCCAGCTCTCCAGTCTGTCCAGGTCTCTCTGGATGGCTGCACAGCCTTCAGCTGTATCAGCCAAGCTTCCCAACTTGGTGTCGTCAGCAAGAGCTAATCTGAAGTACTTGCTTAGTTACAAGGTCTCCACCACTCACAGGTTTTGCACAGGAGTCTGGAACATGTTGGGAAAATATCAAGAAGATATTGAAGGTGAAAGTTTCCTTTGGAAGAGAAAGGAGGATCAGGAGGAGTTAGCGCAGAGGTACATGGTCAGTTTAGCACAGAAGTAGATGATCCTAAAATGCATCATGCACCAAGCAGGAAAATGTAGAGAGGGGAAAAAAAAAGACTAGCACCAAAAGCAACCTTGGGGAACAGCAGTAAAGAAAGGGTAAGAAAAGACAGGGTGTGAGTGGGTGTTACAGTGAATAGATACTCAGTAGTGTTCTGCAAACAGTCATTATTTCTGTCTCTGTACTTGTCTTCTGTTGTTTGTGGGGCTTTTTAGTGCGTTATTGAAATAAAAATTAAATAATCAAAAGGCCACCAAAAAAAATGTTAATTTCAGTTAACAAGAACAAGAGGGAAGGGGCAAGGAAACCAGAAAATGGACAGTTAAGAGTACCATTTTCTGGCAACCAAAAGATTATGTGAAGTGCGAAGCAGAAAATGGAAACTGAACTAGAAGATGGGGAGGAGCTATGCACTTTAGTTAAATTTTAACATCTGAGTTCTGGCCTGTTATTAAGATTTTCTTTACCAGACAGAAAATTGAAGGCAGCCAGGGAACAGTGCTCAATGACAGTGACATTTCCTGACAGAGCAATTCTTTGCATATCAGTAGTACTAATTGTATCCAAACTGACAGCGACAGTTTAACCCATTCACCAGAGGAATTGTCTTGCTGCAAGACCAGTGATCTATGTTTTCCTTTAGATGTCAATCTAGCTGTCTAGCATTGTGCTTTACATTTTCAAGTTGCAATTAGCCTTAAATGATTAATAGCAATATGAGAAATGCGGTCTCCCCTTGAAATGTTGCACAACAAAACTTTTAAAAAGCAGTTCGTTTTCTCCTGCTGAAAAACTTAGAAAACTGAGGGGATTTGCCCTTTTCAAAGCCAGGTTGAATGAAATCACTTCTTGCTTAAGGCAGTTTTCTTTATTTGACCATCAGTGAAAATAATTTTGAACATCAGAAAGTGTTTTGGTCCCACAAATACCCAGAGCGCATCATGCAGCTGGAACAGTTGAAGTTCAACTTGCCTGTGCCATTTTCTTCCAGTGTGAATGGGTCTATATTTTTTATGCGAGAGGCTGGAGACCCTACCAGCCTGGAAGACAGGAACATCAGATGAAAATCAGTTAAATACATCCATTCAGTGTAGAAATTATTCTGCCAGTAGAAAACTTCATTGTGGGTCAAAATGAAGAGAGATGAAAATCCTGTATGACTGGCCATACTCAAAGGGTTGGAAGCTGCTTTGGATGTGTATTCAGTTGTCCTTTGGAAACTGTCAAGCCTTATAAATGCTTCCTAGGCCTGTTTCTTTGCTCCTACAACACTGGTAGCTGCTGCAGAAAAAATCATCAGAGTAAATCTTCAGAAATTTCACCCTGCCACTGGGTTATACCGAAGGTGATGGGCACCTGAATAGACTGCTGAAATACAGCTGGAGGAGTTACTAAATGCGTTTAGCGTGTGGGCAGATCTCAGACACAGGATACTTACTCTATTAATATAAGATACCGGCTTAATTGCAAAGAGAGAGAGGGAAAGGTGGGGAGGGCATTGTTGGTAACCTCTAGGACCTGAATACCTATTAACATAGGTCTAGTTTTTGCCTGATTCTGTTGCCTTGGGTGGTGAAAAGGCTGCATACTGTGCTGTGAGAATGACTCTTAGAAAAGTCTGGGTGAAGAGAATGAGCAGGGAGTCTGGAGGCAGTTTGAGGGGAAAATGTGGTTAAAATCAAGAGAATAAAGAAAAATATTTACAGAGAAATTACAGAAAGAAGGATAAGATAAATGGAGAACAATAATGAAGATAGGATTTTGCAGCAAATCAGTACAGAAATGTTAGCTTTAAAAAAATCTAGTAAATTGATTGACACTGTACAGGAAGCTACATATATCTGTTGTGGAGGCAGGGAATTAATACGGCCAAGTCAGGAATTTATAGAAAAATAGTGTTATTTTATTTTCCCGAAAACCCACCCCCAAAACTATATACAGAAATTAATTTAGGTTTAATTAGCAGATGCAGTTAGGTTGAGAAGATCTATAAGGATACTATAGGTAGATTTGACTATTTTGGAAGTCAGAAGTTGAAAAAGGCTTAAGCTATTAAATATAGCATCCCCCACTATTAATCAGGCTGAGCCAAAGTTACTCACAGGTGAGTCAAGCTGGCTGAAAGGAAGGGCGGTCCAGATGCGTGTCCCTTCGCTGTCTTTCAGAAGCCTCCGAGGATCCTTAAGGACTATAGAGCCTGCATAAAGGGTGCTTAAGGTGGAAGCCGGCCAAAGCAGAGACAGCCCTGTCCATCAGGAGCTTGTCTTTCGGAGCACCAGGGGCTCCTTCTGCAGAAGCTATGCAGGTGGGGGAGAACTCTAAGGCGGGAACCCCAAGGCAGGAAGTACCCCAATATTTATACCCTTCCTAGACAAAGAGCTGAGTTACCACTTCCTAGGCACGAAGAACACAGCCAATCACAGTCCGATCCCAGTGCGGGCACTGCACAGGGCACTCCTTGTGCCGGAAGGGCTCCTTGCTCCCCGCCTTCGTGCCTGCAGGGAGTGGGGGGAAACAGGTGTTTTCGTGCCTTTTCCTCTCCCATTCAGACCACAGAGGGAGAGGAATTTTGGGGTATACAGGACTCCAGGACAATCTGTGATGTATAGCTGTCAATGTGTTGGGCCTTTCTGATGAGTTTTGAAGAGCCATGCTATGAAGACAACATTCACCTGATAGCTCAGACTGAATTAATGTACTGTAGATTTTACTTCAGATGGAGTTTGATCTCTCTTCCCAAGGGCTCTTGAAAAATAAAGTTTGTAGAGTACTCCTCAAGCTTTTAGTGGAGAGACTGCATAATTTTCTGTGTTGGAATCGGGAAAAACTTAGGCTAGGTGTATAACCAACATGATGGTGAATGAACAGAAAGTAATGGACTTTGATCCAGTTGAAAGTTCTATTAATAGACCTTGCATGCAGGCTCAACATTAACTTGATCAATATATTTAGCCCAGGTAAGAAATATGTGCATCACTGTAGAGAGTGCAATATTAATGCAATATTAATGTTTGACTACTGCCTAAAAATCCTTGCAGATATAAAAACAAATACATCCCCATGCCAGTCCTAACCTAAAATGCAAGGCAGATCCTTTGAACGGGTTTCATTTTATGTAGCTTCAGTCCTTTTGCAGTGAGTTGTCTAATTTCATGCTAGTCACATAGGCTTCTTTTCCAGTAAATGGAATAAATAGGCATAGCTGAAAGATAAATAATCTGGCCTACTTTAGAAGCTATTTTAGGATGAAACATATTATCTGTTGGAGGTGCTTGTTTCTTTTTGACAACAATGAAGAGAACCTACAGTGACTGGCTCAGAGTAATAGATTTAATTTTTAGACCCCTGAATTATGGCAAATCAGTTGCATACTTTGTTACATGAACGAGAGTCAAAGTGTGCGCCACTGTTCTGCCAAGTAGTGTTTCCAGTTTTGTATTCTGTTGTTTTCTTGTTGTTAGTTTTGTTTATTTTTCAAAAAACTTGAGTTGCTGCCTGTTGTTAATTCAGACATGGAGCGATTTAAGAATTGCTTGCTTCATTCTGCCATTGTTTTCTCACTGTTATCTCTGGCTTTTACTGGTCTCTTTCAAAAGCTAATTAGCAGAGCTTGTGAAGAGCCTTAATATAAGGTATTGCTTTTAAAGCAGAGAAATATTCTGTGGAGTCTTTATATTTCCATATTTTATATGCTCCACTAAAGCACGTAGTAAGTTAAAAGTATCTTCTGGTATGAATTTTTTAACAAACAAAGTCTGTACATGTTTCTGGAAATTGTGTAAAAATAGAACAAAAAAATTCAAATGCAGAACAGCACTTAAGAATGCAGCTTATTTGGACAGGTGACTGCAGACTGCTTATTCCTTGCTTTCACCTGATAACAAGTGTTGACTGTGTTAGCAGCAGTTCCCCAAGAGCTGGATCAGTAACCAAGTTGTGTACCTCTCACAGTACCACATTAGAGATGACTGTTTTCAAAGACATGGAGTGACAGAATGAGGGGCAGTGGTTTGAAATTAGAGAACAAGAGACTTAGAATGGATATTAGGAACAAATTATTTGTCATGAGGGTGCTGAAACACTGGAACAGATTGCCCAGGGAGACAGTTGAGGCCCCATCCCTAGAGACATTCAAAGTGAGGCTGGACAAGGGTCTGAGCAACCTGCTGTAGTGGAGGATGTCCCTGCTGACTGCAAGGCAGTTGGACTGAATGGCCTTTGGAGGTCCTTCCAACCAAACCATTCTATGGCTGTATATTGTACTTTTTTTCTGGACATATTCCCAGTGTTTTGAGGGAGAATTCTTGAACATGGATCAAAATATGGCATTTCCATAAAATATACACAGAGATCTATTTTCTTTTGAGTGTTTAAGGCTTGCTGTTGTGAAATACTTATTGTCCTCAGCCCTGTTGTTTTAAGTAAATATTTGGGGTTTCCTCTTCCTGGGTGGCAATTTGCCTTGTACCAGACTGCAGTTGTGGTTCAAATATTGACAACTGCCTGTAATTCCCTGCAGAAACTGATATCTGCTTTTGTCATTTGTGTGTCATCAGTCTGTCTTAAGTTATTCATTTCATTTGGCACTATTTGGAAATTACTGATTCCTATTAAATTGATTATTTGGGACTTTATTCTCTTCTTCAGGATTTTATTTTACTGTTTACTACAAAGGCTTTACAAATAGAAGCCACTCTTAGTAGAGCTACTGCAGTATATTATCCTGATGTTAAAGCTGTCAGAGACACGAAATAACATCATAACATTTTGACTGAGTACAAGTGACTGTGCTGTACTTTTGAGATTGTGATTTGCAAGCCAAGTGTCAGTAGAGGTAACTCATTAGCTACATGGCTTTCAGTAAAAGACCACACAGTGGATTGGCAGTCATGTAATGTTTAGCTCTGTCCTCACAAGTGTTGTTTTCTACAGCTTATCAAATGTTTCCTGAAGGTAAGCAAGTCATGTTTATTTGGGGTTTCCAGACTCTAGTCTCTTCCTTATTAAACACCAATATGAAAATAAGACTCTTACCTTATCCAAAGTAGGTTAGGCCACAAGAAGAGCCATCTTCTTGGAGAAGTGTTCACAACATTAAGTATCCTAGGACTTGCTGGCCTCTTGTAAGGAGAGCAACAGATTTAATGAGGTTTGTTGAGGACTAAACCGATCAGTAAAAGTGCTGTGCCGTATACACTGGAATCTCCAAAGGTAACTGAGGAGTTGGGAATGGCTGGCATGTAGCCAGGGAGTTCCTGTGTGTGTGTTAATGCAGCCTAGTTCATGTCATACCCTAGGCTTCATCAAGAGGGATGTGGCCAACCAGAAGGGATTCTGGTCTTTGAATGCTGAGTCCCCATTATAAGAAGGCCACAGAGCTGTTGGAGAGAGTCCAGAAGAGGCACTAAGATGATCCAAGGGCTGAAACACCTCTGCTGTGAGGATAGGCTGAGGGAACTGGGGTTGTTCACCATGGGGAAGACCCAAGGGGAACCTTAGCACTGCCTTCCAATACCTGGAGGGATCCTACAGAAAAGCTGCAGAGAGACTTCATATAAGGTGTGGCCGTTTGATCTGATTTTTCTAGTTCAGACATAGGGGAGAGGTGAACGTTCCAGGGGTAGGCCATAGAATGGCAACAATAGATAAGTTAAAATAATTTCATTGGAGCATCAAGAGCTTAATGTCTAGAGCACAGTTTGTTCTTCCCCTTGCTGGCTTCTGCTGCTTGAGCTGTGCCTGCCTGTCTTCCCCGGCTGCTGTTTTGGCTGCTGCTGCTTCTGCTGCTTCGCCGCCACTTGACCCCTCCCCCATCTCCCTTAAGGTTATTGTATTTTTTTTTTTCTGGGATAGTAGTCATGTCTCTTTTAAATACAATTTCATATTTGTCTGACTTTAAAAACAAAAATCTGTGTTGTGGTGAGTTTATTCTCCTGGGGGGGGATTCACCCTAACCCGGGACATAAGGGTATCAAGGGACAGGACAAGAGGGAATCATTTGAAGCTGAGAGAGAGTTGTATCTTAGGAAGAAGTTCTTCAGTAGGAACGTGCTGAAACTCTGAAACAGACTTGCCCAGGGAAGTTGTGACTATGTCCTCCTTGGGGGTGTTCAAGGCCAGGCTGGATGAGGCCTTGAACAGCTAAGCCTATTTGAGAAGCATCCCTGCCCATGGTGGGGAGGTTGGAGTAGATGATCTCTGAGATTGCTTCCAACCAAAGCCATTCTATGATAATATCAAAATGAGTATCAAAGATCAGGAGACTGTTTTCAAGTAGTAGTGGTATATGTCTGTGAATATGTCCAAGACAGATTCCTCACTGCTGTTTGAGGTGAGGCTCAACCCACTTCCTACCCAAACCAAGCAAAACAAAAGCCAAAACCCCAAACAATTCATAAAACCTCTCAGTTCCAGCTCAGAGAATAGTACAACAACGTTGTGACCATTTTACTCTGAAAGCAGTCATAATTTGTGTAGAACAAATGGTATTACAGCTGATTTGCACTCATGTTTTTTAACATTTTTTTGTTTGTTCATTTTAAATATATGTTATTTTCTTCTGACATTAAACCTCATCTCTATTTAAAATAGATATGTAAATGGGGCACTTTGTTGAGTTGGCCTCACTTAGGCCGCGTGGGAGCGGGAAAGACATGAGCTTATACCAATATGGTACATAGATGGTCAATCCATTTATTGAAGCTAAGCGTAATGCTTATATGGTGGAGTTCGGTACAGGGTTTGTGTACTTCTGGTAGGCTTACATAGCAGAATATGGGCTGTCTACATGCATAGGGGCAGACCTGACCAACTACCCCCCTTAATTCCTCTTTGCGCAAGCTAGCCACAACATTTGCTTGTTGCCAGGGCTAACCAGCCTGTCCCCTCTTCGAGCCCCCCTCACACGGCTCAGCTGCAGGTAGCGGCTAACTCCTTAGCTTCTCTGCTAGCCTCCCCAAGGCCACTTTTCTGCAGCTATGCCTCTTTATCAGAATGACCTAAGTCTGTTCAGTTACTCAGCCCTGTTCAAACCCCAACAGCACCTAACATAAAAGATCCATTAATAAAGAACAAATGAGCAACTTCACTTCCCTGCAGTCATTAAGAGCACTGATTAAGAGTTTATCTCTTCAGCCTGCCTTTGGACTGTGTTTGTCAGTCATTTAGAGAAAAGTCAGTAAGTGTCAAAAAGTTGGCAGTCAGGATGTTTCTTAAGAACTGTTGATGGCTGAAAAGTGGCTCTTTCTCTGTAAACTAACATTAATTATATATAACATAGCTTCTTTCATTTTAAGGAATAAGTTTATATCAGATATTTTGAGGGTATTTTAGTGAAGAGAAATGAAAAAGTGGTATTTTTATTCATGAAGTGAAAGGATCTTGTTTGAGTCACCACAAGCTCCCTCCAGACCCATCATGAGTTTGAATAATCTTAGGTTATTTTAAGTGAGGAAGGAAAAAAATGTCAATAGGAAAATCTCCAATTCAGGGTAAAGTATTCTTATATGTATTGCATAATATAGATGTGTAAATATTATGTGAGCTGATGGTAGATGGAGAAGCTGTCCCAGTCATATCTCAGTCATGCTGGAAAGAGAAGAGGATTGAGGATTCATATTCAGAAACAGAATCACAGAATCAATGAATCACAGGATGTCAGGGGCTGGAAGGGACCCCAAAAGATCATCTAGTCCAACCCCCCTGGCAGAGCAGGATCACACAAGAATGCATCGAGGCAGGTCTTGATCATCTCCAAAGAGAGAGACTCCACAATCACCCTGGGCAGCCTCTTTCAGTGTTCTGTCACACTCACAGTGAATTTTTTTTCCTCATGTTTCCATGGAACTTTCCATGCCTCAGCTTTCATGTATTGCCACTTGTACTGTCATTGGGCATCACCAGAAAGAGCCTGACTCCATCCTCTTGGCACTCACACTTTATATATTTGTCTGTTTGAGTAGAAGATTTCAATAAGGCCATGGAAGTTCTATATCAAGTCAAATAAAATAATAATTTGAGACAACCTTCACTGATTTTTTTAAATGGTCTTAATAATTAATTAATTAGTTTTTAAAATACAAAAAGGATTGTAATATTTCTAATGTATTTTCAAAATATTACTTGTTTTTCTTGAGGACACCTAGCAAAAATATCACAGATCACAGGATGTAAGGGGTTGGAAGAGACCCAAAGAGTTCATTGAGTGCAACCCCCCTGTTGGAGCAGAACCATACAATCTATCTCAGGTCACAGAGGAATACATCCAGATTGGCCTCAAAAGTCTCCAGAGGAGACTCCACAACATCTCTGGGCAGCCTGTTCCAGTGCTCTGTGACGCTTACAGTAAAGAAGTTCCCCATTGTGTTGAGGAGGAACCTCCTGTGCTGCAGCTTACATCCATTGCTCCTTGTCCTATCACAGGGATCAAGTGAGCAGAGCCTGTCACCCCTACCAATCCCTGGAGGTGTTTAAGGCCGGGCTGGATGGGGCTCTGGTCAGCCTGATCTAGGGTAGGGTGTCTGCCCATGGCAGGGGGGTTGGAACTAGATGATCCTTGTGGTCCCTTCCAACCCATACTGATTATATGATTCCTGATGCCCAGCCCTCAGACATTTATTAAATTCCCTCACAGTCTTCTCTTCTCCAAACTAAAAAGCCCCAGATACCTCAGCCTCTTCTCATAGGCAGTGCTCCAGTCCCCTAATCATCCTCATAGCCCTCCACTGGACCATCTCCAGCCAATCCCTGTCCCTCTTAAACTGGGGAGCCCAAAACTGAATGTAGTACTCAAGACGAGCTCTCACCAGGACAGAGCAGAGGGGAGGAGAACCTTTCTTGTGGATTCTGACTTATTTATATAATTAAGTTATAATTTTATTTTTTTTTTTGCATACACAACACTGAAGATTTCAAGTCATGCTAATACTGAAGCAAATAAAAGTATCTCTGAAAGTCAAATATTAGAGTAAGAAGACTGCAACTCTTGGAGACCAACAGCTACACCACAAAGCCCTTATAGTCTTGGCATGAGATTATGTGTAATAGTGTCATGTGTCTAAAATATTAACACAAACCATGAAATAAGGATTAAATATATCAGTCATGGTAAGATGTGCTTCTGTGGGCCACCATGGGAATGATGTGGGAATCAACTATTTCAATCACCCTACCAAAACGGGTTGCACAGGAAGGGTTTTGAAAGCCCAGGAGGGTTTTGAAAGCCTTCAGAGAGGGAGACACCACAACCTCTCTGGGCAGCCTGTTCCAGTGCACCATCACCCTCCCAGTAAAGAAGTTTTTTTCCTTGGGTTTACACAGCACTTGCTATGCTCTATTTAATGCCTACTGCACTCTTTCCTCTCACTGGACACCACTGCAAACACTCTGACCTCTTGGAATCCATCCTTTAAATATTTAAAAGCATTTATGAGATCCCTCTGAGTCTTCTTCAGGCTAAAAAGCCCCAGATGTCTCAGCCTCTCCTCATAAGAGAGATGCTACAGTCTCGTATCATCTTTGTAACCCTCCTTTGGACTTTCTCCAGTAGTTTCCTGTCTCTCCTGAACTGTGTGAGTCAGAACTGGGCATTCTGGAAATATTGGAAATACTGCATACTTGTGTGAGAAAATTTGTTGTTCGTAGTCCCTTCCAGCCCAAACCATTCTATGAATGATCCATAAAAGGAAGCAGAAGTACGTCACCGCTATATCACAGCTGTGATTATTACAAATACTGACAACTCCAGCTACCTGACAAATGAGGTGGGTTTGGGGGTTTTTTAGTTGGTTGATTTGAATGGAAGCAATAGAAACATCTACTGTAAACCATTAGCACTGCTGGAAAAAAGAGAGGGAAAAGTATTTCCAAGATGCTTTGAAGTACAGTGTGGCCAGTAGGACAAGGGAGGTTATTCTGCCCTTATACTCAACACTGGCCAGGCCACACCTTGAGTACTGTGTCCAGTTCTGGGCTCCTCAATTCAAGACAGATGTTGAGATGCTGGAACGTGTCCAGAGAAGGGCAACAAGGCTGGTGAAGGGCCTGGAACACAAACCCTATGAGGAGAGGCTGAGGGAGCTGGGGTTGTTTAGCCTGGAGAAGAGAAGGCTCAGGGGTGATCTTATTGCTGTCTACAACTACCTGAAGGGAGGTTGTAGCTAGGTGGGGGTTGGTCTCTTCTCCCAGACAACCAGCAACAGAACAAGGGGACACAGCCTCAAGTTGTGCCGGGGGAAGTATAGGCTGGATGTTAGGAGGAAGTTCTTCCCAGAGAGAGTGGTTGGCATTGGAATGGGCTGCCCAGGGAGGTGGTAGAGTCACCATCCCTGGGGGTGTTCAGGAAAAGACTGGATGAGGCACTTAGTGCCATGGTCTAGTTGACTGGATAGGGCTGAGTGATAGGTTGGACTGGATGATCTTGGAGGTCTTCTCCAACCTAGGTGATTCTAAGATTCTAAGATGTTCTAAGAAGTACAATGACATGGTCTAGATATCTACTGGTATAACACAGACACACTAACAGGCATCAAAGTGTTTCCTAAGTTATAGAAGAGCTCTCCTTGTGATTGTGGGAACTGAGATTACATCTAGAAGAAAAAGGCATTCTGAATTGATTTTTTTAAAAAAAAAAAAAAAAAAGATTAAATTCTCTGAGAATGCACTAACAGGAGAGCTCAAGACAAGTGACTGCAAAATCAGTGAGGATGTAAAATAGATTCTGCATTTAAAATAATTCACAAAATTACTATGTAAGCTAATTAAATAAGACTAGAGGGAGTTTTATTGCTTGGGGTGTTAAAAGTTAGAGTGGATGAGACACTAGGGGGCCTGTTCAAAAACCTTTGAAATCTTTTGAAGTCATCAGGAGCCCGTCCTCTGGATTTCAGCAGTTTTTCAGTCAGCCATAAGTAGTTTTGTCTCTACTGTTGGGATATGCAAGTACATAACCTGATTGTGTTCTGTATTTTCTGACCTACACTTTTCTAAATGTAAGAGGATGAAAATGTGCATTTTTTTATCTTCCAGAATAAAATCACAATATTAATAGAAGTGAAAATAGATTTCCCACTTATATGGTATCAAGTTATGTATTTCCATTAGTCTCAGTATTAAAAAAAGGCCATGAACTCTGTTCTTTGCTAAAATTCAAGGCCTTATGATAGCCAACTTGCACTAAAAGCAGAAAATTTTCAAGCAGAAAGTTACTGCTGAAGAAAACTTAGTAAATTAATTTGGAGTCAATAAGAAATGTAATTTCTCATTATCATTACTAATTAATTAGGTTGTGACAAAGTGTGGCCTGTGATATGGACTCTAACAGGAAGAAACTATCAATTTTCCCTAAGTTTTTCTTTAGGTGTTCCAACGTTTTAGAATCAAATTTTTAAACTATTTCAAAATGGATGAGTGCATTCCATTAGACTTGCATATGCAGAACTTGATTTTTCTTTCCAAAAGTACTAGAAAAGTCCATGTGGAGTATGAATTCTACTCATCTACATCTTGTAAAACTCTATTATACGTAGTAAGAAGAGCTGTGAAACGAACATTTTCCCCTGGACTCCTTCAGGCTGTTTATGCAGATATTTATGTATATTTATATTTGCATGTGCAGAAACATGCATGTGGTCCCTAAAAAGCCAGCTGGGTGAAATTACTCTTCCACTCGTTGCTGTAACATCAGAGCTGAATGCTTTCTGCAAATGTTTCTGAAATCAATATAAATTCTGACTCTGAGCCATGACATACTGAGTAACAAAATAAACTGGAGGCGAACAAAACCACTGGCCAACCAGTCTCTACGCCTCTGTTAGTCTCCAAGGAGATCTTCCTGCAGTGGTTTGCTCTGTGGAGCCGTGTCCCTGTGAAATGAGAGCAAAATGAAGGCCTCTCATGTTTGCTCAATCAAAATCATAGAATGGCTTGGGTTGTAAGGGACATGCAATGGTCATCTAGGCCAAACCCCCTGCAGTCAGCAGGGACATCCTCCACTA
Organism: Tricholaema leucomelas; assembly: GCA_013400475.1. Classification (NCBI taxonomy): domain Eukaryota; kingdom Metazoa; phylum Chordata; class Aves; order Piciformes; family Lybiidae; genus Tricholaema lacrymosa; species Tricholaema leucomelas. The sequence goes on along the minus strand of WAAF01013760.1, from coordinate 667,522 downwards.
AGTCAGATTGCTCAGAGCCTTGTTGAGCCTTACCTTGAACATGTCCAGGCATGGGGCCTCAGCTACCTCCCTGGGCAACCTGTTCCAATATTCCACCGCCCTCATGGTAAAGAACTTGTTCCTAACATCCAATCTGAATCTTCTTTAATTTCAAACCATTGCCCCTCATCCTATCACTACAGGCCTTTGAAAACAGTTCCTCTGCGGCCTTCTTCTAGGCCCCCTTCAAGTGCTGGAAGGGCTCTATTAGGTCTGCCTGGAACCTTCTCTTCTCCAGGCTGAACAATCCTTGCTCCCTCAGCCTGTCCTCATAGCAGAGGTGTTCCAGCCCTCCTTTGGACTAGCTCCTTCAGGTCCATGTCCTTCCCAAGCTGAGGGCTCCAGAGCTGGATGCAATACTGCAGGTGAGGTCTCACCAGAGCACAGTGGCAGAATCACCTCTCTCTACCTGCTGGCCACACTGCTTTTGATGCAGCTCAGGATGCCATTGGCCCATTGCTAGCTCATATACAGCTTCTCATCCACCAGCATCCCCAAGTGCCTTTCTGCAGGGCTGGTTTCTGTCATCTCATCTGCCAGCATGTGTTGATAATGAGGATTGTTCCAACCCATGTGCAAGACCCTGCACTTAAATCTCATGTTGTTCACCTGAGCCCACCTCTGTAGCTTGTCCAGGTCCTTCTGAGGTAGATCTACTACAGATCTCCTAACTATTCCAATTCTGTCTGGATTGTCATTGATTTCTATTTCTATATAACCAAACTTTCTACCTTCTAGCAGGTAGCAGTCTAAGAAATGAGACTAGGATATCCATTTTAAGGATGTTATAAAGAGGATAATTTGGGATGACTTATATATAACTTAGGCATCAGAGCTAAATATATAACTTCTTCTTGTTGTTGTCATAATTATCCACTCCGTAGGCTTACGGCCTCATCCAACTAGCTGAAAATTCCATTGGTTAAGCCTTCTTTAAATCAGCTATGCAAGGTTCATAGAAATGCAATGACCAAATACATCTGGCCTGCGTCAGGAATGGTGTGGTCAGCAGGAGCAGGGAGGTCATTCTGCCCCTGTACTCTGCAATGGTTAGACCTCACCTTGAATACTGTGTTCAGTTCTGGGCCCCCCAGTTTAAGAGGGACATCAAGATGCTTGAGCGTGTCCAGAGAAGGGCAGTGAGGCTGGTGAGAGGCCTCAAGCACAAGCCCTACGAGGAGAGGCTGAGGGAGCTGGAATTGTTTAGTCTGGAGAAGAGGAGGCTCAGGGGAGACCTTATTGATGTCTACAACTACCTGAGGGGTGGTTGTAGCCAGGGGAGGGTTGCTTTCTTCTCTCAGGCGGCCAGCACCAGAACGAGAGGACACAGCCTCAGGCTGCGCCGGGGGAAATTTAGGCTTGAGGTGAGGAGAAAGTTCTTCACTGAGAGAGTCATTGGACACTAGAATGGGCTGCCCGGGGAGGTGGTGGAGTCACCGTCCCTGGGGCTGTTCAAGGCAAGGTTGGACGTGGCACTTGGTGCCATGGTCTAGCCTTGAGCTCTGTGGTAATGGGTTGGACTTGATGATCTATGAGGTCTCTTCCAACCTTGGTGATACTGTGATACTGGAATGGGCTGCCCAGGGAGATGGTGGAGTCGCCGTCCCTGGAGCAGTTCAAGGCAGGATTGGACGTGGCACTTGGTGCCATGGTCTAGCCTTGAGCTCTGTAGTAACGGGTTGGACTTGATGATCTATGAGGTCTCTTCCAACCTTGGTGATACTGTGATCTGTCACTCCCTTAGAAAATCAGGTTCAATCCCCAGTATGTGGGGGTTCCATCACTTGGTATAAGAGGAGGCACAGCTTTTTAAAGAAGATTTCAGATTAAAATGACACTTAAAAAATACATGTGAGAAGAAATAGACCTTAAAATAGTCCAAAATCTATTTTAGACAATCAAAATATTTTTCTCCATAGTTGTTAGGAAAAAAAAAAAAAGACCTTTAAACTACTGAAGCTTGATTACATATTTAAAAATAGCTAGACAGTGCACTTCAAAAAAGTCCAAGTGTCTCCATTGAAATTTACACTTTCTATTCATCCCTGAAGTGGTGAATTTTTGTCTCTAATACTTGAATAATCCATCCAATGTCTTCATTTTACTTTTTTTTTTTTTCAGATTAATGGCATTCTGCTCCCATTTAATTAATGTGTTCCGCAGACAAGGTACACAGACAGAATTTACACCAAAAACCTCTCTTTTTCAGTCTCTCTTGTAATGTAATTATTCTGGGATGTATTCCTTGGCATAAAAGGCTTTTACAAATTAACAAGAAACAATGCAAATTGATGCAACATCACTTCAGTACTATGGACTTGAAGCTGGTAAGAAAAAACCCTAAGTTTTATGGTTTTCTATGACAACTAGATACAGAATTAAAAACACTTGCAAGTTTATAATTTGAAATCAACCAAAATGTGGAATAACATCAATTCATTTTTAGTGATCCCATATTAAAGTATCTGTTTATGTTTGCAGTACAAAGAATGAAATTAAAATGCCAGTGCCATTCATATTTTTTGAAAGGAAACACAACAGTAAATATTTTGGAATTGTAATAGCATGAAGAAGTGGTAGTAAACTTTGCATAAATATTGAAGGGAGGCCAGACACTCAGTCCTGACAAAGCTGGTAGAAAGTCATTCTGATCTTTTGGATACAAACAGTCCCCAGTGAATAGAGTTTGACATCAGATTTTGTCAGTGACTCGGTTTATGTAACAGAACCATTATAGACTAGACAGAAATGGCATGGTTTAGTCAGGAAAAGCTTAGAAGAAAAAAGTACTGTGGGCACTGTATAAATTTTCTGCAGATAAATTGCATGCAGGATGAGCTTCATATAGGATGTGATTTAACAAACATATCTCAAGATAACATTCCATGGATTGGCAGCATCCAGGCAGAGTTCAGACAAGTGCCTGTCTGAATATTAATATCATCTTCTCTTTGACCATAATAGAAAAGATGATATGATGAACAAGCTTATCTGATAAAGGATTCTTACCTCAAAGCAAACTAGTAGCCAACAATTTTTGCTGGGGTGCAAAGCATCTACAGTATTTTTCAAATAATGGGAAAGACACAACACATTACCAAATACTATTTTATGTTTTCCCTGATTACTGCTTTTTTTTCCTTCTATCTGTTCCTAAGGCCAAAATGAATCTTCAAATAGTACACTGTAGATAATTAGAATTATTCCTAGTTCCCCTTTTCTTCCACTAAGTTTAACCCCTCTAAAACTACTGTTCTGTTGGAAACAAAACCAACCAAACAAACAAACAAATGAAAAGCTCAAAACTAACATGGGAAAAAAAAACAAAACACAGCAAAAATTGGTAGTTGTTCTTAGTATCAGAAAGTTTTCACTTCTACCCAAGAGTTTCTTCATCTCTACACATAATGCAGGCTGAGGTGGATGGGATTGTTGAGCCTGGAGAAGAGAGCACTCCAAGCAGACCTAGCAGCAACTTTCCAGCACCTGAAGAGGGCTTGCAAGAAGGCTGCAGTGGACTGTTTCCAAAGGCCTGCAGTGGCAGGATGAGGGGCAATGGTTTGAAATTAGAGAAGAGCAGATTTAGATTGGATGTTAAGAACAAATTCTTGACCATAACAGTGGCGGAACACTGAAGCAGGTTGTCCAAGGAGGTAATTGAGGCCTCATCCCTGGAGATACTCAAGGTGAGATTCGACAAGGCTCTGAGCAACCTGATCTAGAGGAGAATGTCCCTGCTGACTTTGAAGGGGTTGGACTAGATGAGCTTTGGAGATGCCTTCCAACCCAAACCATTCTATGATTTTGTAAGATTGTAATAATCATTATTAGTTCAAATTTACTATAATAAAAAACAGTTTTAACAAATAAGCAGAGTGAACTCTAGAAAACTCCATCACATGTAATCACATGCTGTTGGTCAGGTGCTTCTAACATTCTCCCTGAGCAATATCATATTAAGTGCACAAAGATATTTGTCTGGCATTAAACATTATCTCTGTGAGAAGCAGTAGCTGATAAATTAGGTGCTGATGAGGAGCCAAGAGAGTGCAGTCAACTGTGAGAGTGAAGATAGCACTATTTGCATTCCTTATTATTCATGAAGAATTACAGGACGCCCACACATCTGACATGATTAGAACGCATGAACAGTAGATTAAAACTCATACTGTATAAAACATACAAAATGGAGTGGAAATGAAAATGTATTTTGGTCATTAGGAGAAAGTAATGTTTGTTCAGTATTTTCTAACTGCTCTCTCAAGTTCCATGCCAGCTGTCTTTTCAAGAAAAAAAAAGAAAGGCAAAACAAAACCAAGCTTTACTTTTCTCCTAGAAGTTCTCTGCCTTTAGATTCCAATAGACCTTATTGCCTAGGAACTACATCAGAGCTGTTTTGCAAACCAAGTCATCCTGGAGCTGGCATCTTAGAGGTGATATTTTCACCTGATTTGTTTCTCCTTTCTTGCAGTTCTGACCTTAAAATAGTCTTAATGTGAATTTCTGATATTGAAAGTTTATTATTGAAGTTAAGGTACCAGTCTCAAAGGGTCATGTATCAGAATCTTTATACTCTGCTGAGCAAATATAAATCACAGTATCACAGTATCACCAAGATTGGAAGAGACCTCATAGATCATCAAGTCCAACCCGTTACCACCGAACTCAAGGCTAGATCATGGCACCAAGTGCCACGTCCAATCCTGCCTTGAACAGCTCCAGGGATGGCGACTCCACCACCTCCCTGGGCAGCCCATTCCAGTAGCCAATGACTCTCTCAGTGAAGAACTTTCTCCTCACCTCAAGCCTAAATTTCCCCTGTACATATCTTTAAATAGCTACAGAGTACTACATGGCCAGCGTTGTAAAAATGTGTCAAGAGAAATATAACATACCTAAACAGACCATAGAATGGCTTAAGTTGGAAGGGACCTCAGAGATAATCTGCTCCAACCTCCCCACCATGCACACTGACACCTCTCAACTAGAATCAGCCACTCAAGGCCTCATCCAACCTGACATTGAACAACCCCAGGAGGAGGCATCCACAACCTCCGGGGGCAGCCTATTCCAGGTTCTCACCACCCTCATACTGAACAACTTCTTCCTAAGATCCCATCTAAACCTTTTTTTCCATCAGCTTCAAACCATTCCCTCTTGTCTTGTCACTAGAAAAGTCCCTCTCCAGACTTCCTGTAGACTCACTTCAAGTATTGAAAGGCAGCTGTAAGGTCCTCCTGGAGTCTTCTCTTCTCCAGTCTGAACAGCCTCAGCTCCCTCAGCCTGCCTTCATAGTACAATTGTCCTAGCCCTTGGATCATCTTTGTGACCCTCGTCTGAGATCGAAACAGGTCTGTGTCTTTCTTGTGATGAGGACACCAGAAGTGGGTACAGTATTCAAAGTGGGGTCTCACAGAAGCAGAGTAAAGAAGAAGAATCCCCTCTCTTGCACTGCTAGCCCAGATACTCTTAATGTAGCCCAGGCACACCTGGAAATTGGTGCAAAACTCTCATAGGCATCCAAGGGAGAGTATTCACAGCATCAGTGAATTTTGGGTCAGCCTCCTGCTCCTGAAATCACAACATATGTTCTACGATTCTGTGCTTCTATATGTCCAGAGGTGTATTAGTGCTTCCATTTAACTTACAGTTTTCATAAGTTTTGACTTTCCCCTTTCCACAAGGACTCTCAAGCTGAAGGAAGTTCACTGACATTTTGTGACAAAAATATGATTGCCACACATATAAATACATATCTAAAATAAATATATTTTTTAAAATTAAAAAATACAAGTTCTACAATCAGATGCTTACATTCCACTAGGCACTTACTCTCATACATTGGTATGCTGTAAATCAGAAATAACGTCACTAAAATCACACTGATTTGGTGATCCTATTATGAGTACACAGAGTGCACAGGTGATTGATCCTGTCCATAATCCTGGTTGTTAGTCAGCTGTTGTCCAGGTGGCAAGGAGCTGTGTTGGTGTGCTGAGCCTGAGCTTATAGACCTGTTTCAAACCCACACATATTCTTCATCATGAGGTTATAGAGACAGTGATTTTGTTTGATTTGACAATGCATTTGTTTGATTTGACAGTGTATTTGTTTGATTTGACAATGTATTTGTTTGATTTGACAATGTCTGTCATACTCTTTGAGCTGAATTTTTCAAAAACTCTCTAGGAAAGGTGAAGAGCAGCCAGGTAGAAGGCTCTGCAAATTGAATCACAATAGTTAAAAGTTAGACATGCTTAGCTTCTGAAAGACTTAATGAATCTTAATTACATATTTAACACGATAGTAGAAGGAATTTGAAGATGGCAGATGCAAACTAAAGAATATTAAACTATATACCCATATAGCTCACTAGACCTAAAGATATTGGAATTGTTCCTACTGAGACCCAAGATACCATTTCAGATAGCTTTTTGAATCACAGAATTATAAAATCATAGAATGGTTTGGGCTGGAAGGGATCTTCAGATGTCATGTAGTCCAACCACCGCTGCAGTGATCAGGGACATCCTCCACAATTTCCAATAGACAATGATGTTAAAGAGACCAAAGACCACAGAGAAAATAATACAGAGTATTCAGTACCATAATTAAGATTTTTGTGATAAATTTTTATCACCTCACTTAAGTAAAATGGAAATAATTTGGAAAGAAAAATAAATAGGGATGGAGGAGACTTGGAAAGGCATGAAGAAAGATTGTGAAGTCTGAAGCTAACTTGTATACAAGACAATTAAGATGTAATATGTTAGAAGTACTAATAATATAATCATGACTTCTATTGTATCTTTTAGCCTTGTGCCAGAAAGAAAGAATAGTCACAGAACCTGGAAATGGTGACTAATATTGAATGACAATGTGCTTGGCTATTTTCTCTTGTCTTTTGCTTTGTGTAGTGTTGAATTTGTCTGTGAATAAATTGAGGACCAGAGCTTTAAAAGATTTGGAAACAAAAACACAACAAAAAACATACACTGAGAGGTACATATGACTATAAAGAGTGTCCCTAGTCATATTAGATAAATCACGTCCTTTTTAGAAGGGATACAAACCCATAGACTTCTGAGTTTAGGGCAAACCATTAACTAATGGCATTTTTTTGCCCGTGGCTTGGTTGCTTCGTAATTGTCAACTGAAGAGTTCCTTTCACCCTCATTTGAAGCATGGGGTGGTGGCCTCTGTCAAAGATGTGGTAGTGGATTAGATGGATAATTGGTTTGATTCACTATGACAGCTCAAATAATTCTGTATAAAATCAAAGTAAAGGGGAAGAAAATCCAGCTCACATATTTTGCTGAAGATTAAAGCAACTGTTTGGTGTGGTGGGTTTTTTGGAGGCAGCTAATTCTTGCAAGCCTTTCTGCTACACCAAAATAATCCTGAATTGAAGACTTCTGGAGATTGTGCCAATATACAGTGCACTGTAGAAGCAGCTGTGCTAATTTCCTTGCTGGAAAAGGTCTGTATCTGTATGAGAGTGGCCTTTTTCCTGCACTAATACATTCACCCAAGCAAAATGCAGTGGTAGGTATGGTGATGTTCATTCTGGTGTAGGATCCAGTTGATATCTGACCAATTAAATACCTGTATGTGATGCCATATTTTGCTGTATGTACTTACCCTTCTGGGAGAGACATCTACTAGTGAGTGTGTCAGCCACTTAGACTAGTTATAGACATTTTGAGCTTTTTTATGTCTGCTAGGTTGAGAAAGAAGATAAAAATAGATGGAGTTACATTTCAATACCTACATGTTTACCACATGTCTAATGCGGTCATCAGTTCAGTAGTGAAATAGCAGAAGCAGTTCTTTTTGTTCTGGAGAGTGCTTGAAAGAAAGAACAGTCCTTGCCTTCCTTCTTGGCTTGCTTTTGGCTTTTAAGGAGAGTATGCATGAAGAGCCCTGGGTTATATTTAACAGATACAACAATAAACTTTTCTTCATTGCCATCTTCACTGATTAACAATTACATGTAGGTAGAGAATGTTCTGTTTTTCATCCATGTTTTGTTGCGCTTTTTTTGCGCCTTTTTAGACAGATGTGATCACTGGAAGGTCAAAATGCTGATCATAAGATGAAGGAAGCTCAGAGACAGCAAAAGAGACAATGTTTCTTGGAGGAAAAAATATTATGGATAAAAAAGGGAAGTGCCAAGACTGATTATTCTCAGAACAATGGATCACATAATTATTGTGCAGATCCAGCAACACTGAGTTGTGGTGGAGTGAAGAACTCCAGCACTAGCTTTTGACAGGAGTTGATTTCCTACTATATACCACTTCTAAAGATCCCAGTATACTTCAGTTAAGTAAAGCCCACTATAGAGAAAATCAGGAAAACAGCATTTTCTGGATACATTACTTGTCAAGCAGCAAAGGAGGAGGAGGAGTAAGACTGTAGAAATATGAGGTCAAACAGTATTAGATTAAGCCCAGAACAGTCTCAACCACCCTGGATTTACAGAAGTAGCATTTAGACTAGCACTTAGCTCCTAATATCTAATACCAGACATGGAGTGAGACCTTGAACAAGTCATAAATGTCTTGTGTTCACTTCTATGGATAGTAGTTTGATGGCCCTTACAACCCTATGCTTCCTGGGGCCTTGTGGGGACCTGGGGCATCTTTTAACTTTATATAAGCCAAACAAGTCTTCTAAGCTGTCAGACAGGTTCAGCTGAATCAGCTTTTCTTTGGTCAGACAACCACTAACAATCATTACTAGATGACTGGTGAATTCTCTTGTACTGGATGGAGAGCCCAAGTCTGAGAGTGTTCATGGTATGCTTGAGTGATGGAGTAAATTTCATATATTGAGTTTTCCATCTTTCTATTTAGTCTTCTCTATTTTTTCTTGTCCTAGCACTTTTAATTACTTGCTTGCTATGTTATATCTTCAGCTAGACAGTGTACCTACAAGACATAAATGACAATGAGTCCTTAAAGCAAGCAGATGGAAGTATTCTGCTTCACCTGGCTCAAGATGTATCTTCTCTGCAATTATTTTCCCGTACCCAAAATACATGCAGTTTCAACGAGAAACACATGTACTGATGTATACAGACTATACCTATAGCTTCCTACATGCAAGTATTTTGGAGAAGAAAGGGCAGTGCTTCAGCCAGAAATCAAGATGATTTTCAAACTTATTGTCAGACTGCTTAATGCACTCATTTGGCTGTGCCTTTATTTTCAGTACTACCTGACATCAGGAGCTTAGTGATAGAAACAAATTCCCCCACTGACTTGCCCATATTCTTCCTCATAGTGCTAGGGTTTTTTTGCAGAAGCTGTAAGCAGGAATTCCAATGGTATGGGAGCCTGCTCAGCTCATGCAGTTGAAAGTGACATATTGAAATGTCAAGCACTGAGTGAACAATTGATTTCCACAGCTCCATAATTAGGTCCTTTCTCATGCCTTTATAGTTCAACACTTTAGCCTTTTTCGTATTTTGTGATCCTGGATGTAAGAAGCAGCTGATTGGCTGATCTGGCCTGGGTGACCAGCTGTGCCTGGCACATATTGACAGAAGAGAAAGCTGCAATGCAATGATGCACTGCTTAAGAGAACATTCTGTGTCCACAGGTTAGTATCAGAGCCTGACCCATACAGCAACCAGATGAGCCTCTACAGTAGTTTCACAGATTCCTCTCCATCTCCTAGGGCAGAGACGGTACAAACATCACACAAGACCCACGGGGGAACTCAAGATTGCATTTTAGGCATAGACTAAATTACATACCTATTTTACATGTAGGACTATGCATACATATTGTGAGTGAGTCACGCAAGTTTAGATCCCTGTCTGAATGGTAACGGTCTGGCAAGTAGAAATTGTTTGGCATGTAAACAGGATGCTGCTCCAGAAAGCACTGAGATAATAAAGTCTTAATGTGACAAGATTTAGATTTATCTTGAACAAATGAACTGTATTTAATCTTGCAAATGTTAACGGAAAGGAAAAACATTTGTGGTTAATACCTCAATTTTTTTTTTTCAACTTAAGATGACACTTCTTTTTTTTAGGAAAAGATACAATTGTGATAAATGCCAGATTCTGTATTTTTAATTACCTTTGATTACAAATGCTGTTATTAAACTTGACTGATTCACAGTGCACAAATATGATGCTTCACACTAAAAACACCAAGGTGAAGAGTTTCATGTGGCAGACAGCAATAAGTAATCCTAGACAAGTGCAGGCTTACCAGTAGTACAGCCTTCAGGCTATGGAGTTTTGTATTTGTGCTCTGTTAGACATTCTCTAAAATTAAAAAAAACCAACCTTTCTTACTGATTAAATACCTCAGTTAGACAATGACTGCGAGGACTGGATAATGAAGCTGGAAAGTACACCTGCTTCAAATATATCTCTCCCTAATCCAAGTTTTTACCTACACTATTTGTGCATGTACGGCTTTCAAGCATTGCTTTCAACTGCCTGCAACAAAAATAGCCTAAAATGTTCTTCCTTTTTTTTTCTTGCTTTGTCTGTAGTTTTGCTTTGCAAGATTTCAAGCTTTTCAGCAGTTTTCTAACTCTGGGGGAAAAAAAAAGAGAGGTAACCTGAATGTGGAAGAAGGGTTATAGTAGAGGACAATGGAGTAAATGTTGCTTTGTGAGAAGTAGACAAAGAAATCCAAGATGCTAAAGGAAAATATGGGTGGAAAAAAAAAGAAGATGGAATTAGTAAAGGAACAATGGGCACTGATAGATCATGAGTTTACAAGGTACTGAGCAGAAAGGCATGGAGAAGATGAATGGTTCTGAAGGAGACTAAATGCACCTAGTCAAACATAGGAAATGAAACAAAGTAGACTGATGACAAGGCTGAGCAAGTGGTTAATGGATGAGCTGATCCATGACTGAAACTCAGGCTAGGCGATGGTGCTGGGGAGTCAAAGAGAAGACACTGGTGCAGCTGCACTGGTTACACAGTCTGAAAAAGAGAGACTTGAGGAGAGGAAATAGCTAGTATTGACTTTGATTTATTCTCCTCAGCCTGTGTAAACTTTGAAATATTACATATAACCTATCTGTGTATTTTTTTTTAGATCTGAACTTTGACTATGTCCACTGTCTTGATAGATAAAGGACTTGTTTGATTCATAACTCCTTTTCTTTCCTTGAATATTCACATATAGTAATTTAGACTTCTGTATCTGCATATTTATTTAAGGAGATTGAAGCCAGGAAGAGAAGTTGGTAAAATGCCTGCCATTTTCTCTGCCTATATAACACATGAACATATTGAATACTAAGGGCTATCACTATCACACAATCAAGGCTGAGACACCATTGTGGAGTTGTAAGCTGAAGAGCTAATCTTTTCAAGGGCTTAAAGAAATTAGATCAATAAATCTCACCCTGAAAGAAAGAATGTTATTTATCTGGATAGATGGGATTTCTGCATTGTAGGCAGCCTTCTTTACATATTATGAATACAGAGGTGAGCTTGATTTGGCTTCTGATTTTAAAGAAAATATCCTTGACATAGAGGAAATCATATTAACAAGGTTTGCCCTCAGGTATCATAGAATCATGTAGAATCATAGAATCAACCATGTTGGAAGAGACATCCAAGATCATTCAGTCCAACCTATCACCCAGCCCTATCCAATCAACTAGACCATGGCACTAAGTGCCTCATCCAGGCTTTTCTTGAACGCCTTCAGGGACGGTGACTCCACCACCTCCCTGGGCAGCCCATTCCAATGGCAAATCACTCTCTCCGGCAAGAACTTCCTCCTAACGTCCAGCCTATACCTCCACCGACACAACTTGAGACTATGTCCCTTTGTTCTGTTGCAAAGGTCCCTTTCTTCCTGGCTGCTTTCCATCCACTCTGTCCTCAGCCTGTAGTGCTGCTTGGGGTTGTTGTGGACAAAGTGTAGAACCCTGCACATCTGGCTACAGGAAAAGAAAACCTGACTTGAAAAGGTCTCTGTCCTGGAACTCTACTTCAGGGACTGTCTTTGGAGATGTAAAGGTGAACTGGCATCTTTTGCAGAGTTTGCATAGTCCTCTCTAGTGTTTTTCCATCTTTCTTCTGCAGCCCTAGATTAGAGGGGGGACAACTTCTTTTTCAGGCGCCAGTTAGCATACCAGTAGAGTTGCCCTCCTGTGGTTTTCTTCCAGACAGAAACAGAAAGGAGCACTTTACTTAATACTTCTTTATGAGCTCTGTAGTTAGCATCCAGTTAGTATCCTAAAAATTGTCCTGAGGGACACATCTCAGTCTTGCTAAAACCCACCACTTGAAGACTGCTTCTGCCCCATTTTCTCTTGAGCCACGGCTGTCACTGGCCTCCACAAAGTCTTATCACGCATCCATGTGAACTCTTTTATTTTTATACAGAGGAGGAAGAGAGCCAATGAAACAAGTGACCAAAGGCAAAATTGTAAATGATCAGTTTATCCTGCAGTGAAAATCAGGACCCGAGAAGCAAAATTACAGCAGCAATTAAAGAAAAGTGTCCCAGTCTACAAAGCTAATGATATCTTAAGTAATTAAGATACAAAACTAATGTAAACAATATAGTTTCTAATGTATAGCAGAGATGGTGGAGTGCTTTTGTCTGTTGTGTTTTCTTTCCTAGTGAACAGATGATAGGTTCACGGTTTAAGCTGAGAATAAACTGTATTACAGCATTAAGTCCTTAATTATTTGATCATTTAGAGTACAATTAGATATCTCTAAAAAGTGGTTTGTAGTTTAGTTAGCATTCTGGAGTTCTAAATGAAAAACTGAATGACATTTTAAACGTGATTTACTTAAAAAGCCCAAACAAATCCTGCTGTGAGCACTTACCTAAGTTAATCTCCACTTGTGCTTTTTTATAATGTGGGAGTAACAGCTGGTTTCAATCTCTGTTTAAACTAGAGTTTCTTGCAGTGGTCATGAACAGGAATTTTGCTGAAGAGGTACAATAATTTTGATTCAAAATCATGCTTGCTGTTTTACAATAATTTTAAAAAACGTGGAAACCTAGCTAAAGTTTCCAGATAACAGGAGAAATGGCAGAAAACTTGTATTTCAATTGTTTTTTGTGCAAATAGTTGCACTGACTTTTCAGCTGGAGATTTGAATGCTCAGTAGTCACATTCAGTTAATTAACTCTTGTATCTAACATGTGAGGCCATCGTTTTTCATCCAGTTTCTATTTATTCTGCATTGTCCATCTGGAGTCATAAAAAGAAGAGAAGCAAACTGTTGTGAAATGTGTTCATGATCATGTATTTGTGGTTTAATATGTTTTTGGAATAATAGCCCATTTTGGTGTTACCTGATTATAGGGGAGGTATCCATCGTCATCTGTCTGTAATTTGATTTTAAGCCAATCCCACTTGCTGCAGGGTTGTATTGAAACTGTGTCTGGCCACAAAGACAATGGATCATTTCTGCACTTGTTTAAACATTTCTTATCCTGCTTTGCCATCATTTACACTCCACAAAGCAATGTGAAAGTCATCAATCACTACATAAAATTTAGTGAAAAATAAAACTTGTCTAGGGCTTGTTCTTCAGTCCTCTTACCAGTCTTGGTGCCCTTCTCTAGACATGTTCAAGCACCTCAACATCTTTCTTAAATTGAGGCGCCCAGAACTGGACACAGTACTCAAGGTGTAGCCTAACCAGTGCTGAGTACAGGGGCAGAATGACCTCCCTAGTTCTGCTGGCCACACTGTTCCTGATACAGGCCAGGATGCCATTGGCCTTCTTGGCCACCTGGGCACACTGCTGGGTCATGTCGACCAGTCCCCCCAGGTCCCTCTCTGCCTGGCTGCTCTCCAGCCACTATGTCCTTGGCCTGTAGTGCTGCATGGGGTTGTTGTGACCAAAGTGCAGAACTTGGCACTTGGCCTTGTTAAAACTCATGGTGTTGGACTGTGCCCACCAGTCCAGCCTGTCTAGGTCCCTCTGCAGAGCCCTCCTGCCCTCTAACAGATCAACATGTGCTCCCAATTTGGTGTCATCTGCAGACTTACTGATAGTGGACTCAATCCCCTCATCCAGATCATCAGTGAACAGGACTGGGCCCAGCACTGATCCCTGGGGCACACCACTAGTGACTGGCTGCCAACTGGATATGGCACCATTCACCACCACTCTCTAGGCCCAGCCATCCAACCAGTTCTGAACCCAGCACAGAGTGCCCCAGTCCAAGCCAAGGAGTGTTCTATGGCAGGCGGTGTCAAAGGCCTTGCTGAAGTCCAGGTAGACTACATCCACAGCCTTCCCCACATCCACCAGGTAGGTCACCTGGTCATAAAAAGAGATCAAGTTGGTCAAGCAGGACCTAGATCTGTGCTGGCTAGGTCTGATCCCCTGACCATGCTGTAGGTGCTCTGTGATTGCACTCAGGATGATCTGCTCCATTGTCTTGCATGCCACTGAGGTCAGGCTGACAGAACTGTAATTTCCTGGGTCCTCCTTTTGAGCCTTCTTGTGGATAGGCACCACATTGGCCAGCTTCCAGTCTTCAGGGACCTCTCCAGTGAGCCAGGACTGTTGATAAATCATGGAGACCAGCTTGGCCAGCTCATCTGCCAGCTCTCTCATCATCCTAGGATGAATCCCATCTGGTCTCATAGACTTGTGAGGATCCAAGAGGCTCAGCAAGTCCCTAACTACTTCCTCCTGGATTATGGGGAGGCTGCTCTGCTCTCTGACCCCATCTACCAGCTCAGGAGGCCAGCTGTCCTGAGGACAACATGCCTTGCTATTGAAAGTTGAGGAAAAGAGGGTGTTAAGCCTTTTCCTCATGTCTAGTCACTACATTCCCCTCCTTGTCCAACAAAGAGTGGAGGTTATCCTTGCCCCTCTTTCTGTCATTAATATATTTATAGAAACACTTCTTGTTATCATTCACAGCAGTGGCCAGTCTAAGTTCTAACTGGGCTTTTGCCTCTCTAATTTTCTTCCTACACTACCTAGCAACATCCTTATTTTTTTCCTGAGTTACCTATTTCCAAAGGTGATATGCCCTCTTTTTTTCCCTGAATTCCTTGACAAGTCCCTCACCCATGCAGGCTGGTCATCTTCCCTGGTAGCTCTGCTTTCAGCACATTGGCACAACCTGTTCCTGTGCCTTCAAGATTTCTTTCTTCAAGTAGGTCCTTTCTGGACCCTTTTATTTTTAAGTTGTTTTTCCCAAGGTACCCTTTGAGTTAGTTTTTTTGAATAAGCCGAAGTCTGTCCTCCTGAAGTCCAGTGTGGATATTTTGTTGATGCCCGTATTATTGGTCCTTGGATTTCATAGTCTGTCCTTTAGGTCATAATTCATCCAGAGTTTTGTTGCCTTCTCACACCGTTTCTATCAGAGTTCCATCTTACCCATTAGCGTAACATCTTCTGAACTTGCTACAGCTGTGAATGCAGTAGAGCTAGATCTACAGGCACCAGTTACAACAATATGCTACAGATACAGTGGGTACTGGGAAGGTTGGTGACTGTCCATCACTTTCACATCAGTTACTCTCATACAGTACTACCCTGGGGCAAGGGAGGATTTTGGCTGGATATTACTTGCTATGTCTATTTGAAAAGGATACAGAATGATACCCCATAGACCATCAGTGACTGGCTTTAGTGCTGCTTGACCTAAGAAATACTAAGGAAAGCTTTGTTCCTTTAAGACCTGCTGGTGGAAGATTTGCCATTATCTTAGATGAGCAGAGTTGCTGGCTGAATGGGTGTGATGCTGTGTACCTCAGAGAACGTTTTACTACCTGAAAGTGCCCTACTGAGAGAAGCTGAGGACCCCTCTTGCACTCAGTTACCTCTACGCTGCTATGAAGCCCTCTTTAGAGATACTCCCACAAGAGTGATTCTGACAGAGGATTTAGACACCCTTTGTTTCAACAACTTCTAAGTTCCTTTGAACTTGACGTCACCTTTCTTCATGTGTATGGACAAGCATGGTAATTCTGCAGATGTAAGACAGTAAGTAAGAAATTTGCTGTTTAAATCATCTTTATACTTTTAAGTCTTTTTTGATTCTGGATGCAAAAAGACTGAAAAAATATTTTCCCCAATAGGATAAGTACATTTGTTTGGATTTTTTTGTTGTTTGTTTGTTTTTCTTTGCCCCATGTGTTTACATTTATTTTTCTTCTGGTGAATTTCTTTTTTTACTATAGTTTAAGTTGACATAACTGCTATAGACAGGGGTAAATATTGCCATTATTTGTAGGAGTCCCACAGCAGACCACTTCTGCAGCTGTGGGCTTGTTTTTGCTTTTTGCATTTCCATTTGTGTCCCTTGACATTGACCTAGAGCTTTATCCTTTACTGTTACAATATTTACCTGCTGAGTACAAAGGATGGCAAAAAGACCTGTTTCAGATGTGTTTAATGCATAGTTATTGTTTTAATTGCAATTATCTGTTGGAGGTCTAGGTTGAATGACTCAAAGTTTCTGCAAACATAGCAGAACTTTTTTTTTTGTGTCATCATTTGCATGGGAGGCAAGGATCCCAGATCCCCACTGCCCATGCATGTGTTTCTTTGTGTTCCCTCTAAGAACTTTCAAACTTTTTGTGTTCTAACTGAATGTGACAGAAGTAGAGGACTCAAATGAATGAATTAGCTTTCCACAGATGTGTAAATGTTTCAATTGGGCATCAAGGTCACAGGACACTTCTATGAGAAATCATGTTTTATTAGTTAACAGTGATGTCAGAATTTCCTGTTGACTTTCATGAATCATTCAGTTGCTGTGGTGGTAACGGATATATAAACACAGACGGTAGATTTAGATGCAATCAGCTCAGATGTGAGAAGCTTTAAATGCAATTGTGATAGTATTGGAGCACCCAGGAAAATCTAAATACCTAGCAGGGTTTCATGTCTGCAAACCTTGGGTGTTGAGTGGCTAAACATTTTCCACAATCCCTGTGTCTCTATGTACCTTTGCAAGCACATGTAGAATTTTGAAGTAGCATGAGAAAACATTACTGTACTTTTGTAAGTGTGAGCATCAAAGTTGTCTTTTTGGTCTCGGTGATGTGCTCATGTTGAGGATGTGCAGAAGCGCTGAATACCAAATTCCTCTCTGATTCTCTGCAAATAAGCATATGGACAACTAAACAAGCAAAGAAAGCTTCAGACTTTTCAGTCAATTATCTGGAGCCATCTATCTTTTCTGAATTGCATTACAAATACTTCACAAATACAGTGCAATCATCAACTAAATCTATAAATCCAAGATAGTTGCCGAAGCTACCCTTACAGTTGGCAGAAAGAGACAGATGCTTTGAGAGCACAATTCATCTACCCTTTGATAAGTATTAGAGGTAAGTAGGACACATTGCCCTGTGGATGTTCCTGTTTCTTTTTGTAAAGCAGTCTAAGTGATATTTGACATCTATCATTTCTGTCACTAAAACTAGACAAAATGGATTGCTCACCTGTTGTGCAAATTGACGTAGCAGTTTCTGTTGGTTTCTCTGTAGGGAAACAGACAAGGTCTGTCCTTTAATGATCCTTTAAATTATCTGTTCTTTTTCAGGTGAAATTCATCAGTATAATTTTGTGCTGATATTTAAAACTTTAAAAATTAGTGTCAGTATTCAAAAATGAGTACTGCAGTACAGATTCTGAATCCTTATCTTTTGAGAGCCGAGTGCAACTTCAGGTTCTCCTTAATCAGTTTTGGATCCCAGAGATTGATCTTGATCTTGCAAGCACTTTCCATTGTTTGCTGTGAAAGTTTCATTATTTGAGAACTAGTCTTAAAACCGTATTCATCTCATCTGAGTTTCTGATTTATCTCGGTTGTTGACAGATAAACAGTGTCACTTCACAGAATGTGTGAAAGTTGAGATGAAAATTTTTGCAATATACTTCTTAAAGAATGATGAAGGTTGAAATTTATCTTTGTCCTCTGTAAATTTCTTCTGAAATTCTTCAAGAAAAAGTCTTGTACTAATTAATCCGTTACATTGTTTCTGAGGAGCTTGTGTTGTGCCTCTAATGCACTACAAAACAACGTGCCTTATGCTGAGAAGTCTTCGTTTCTCTGTCTCCATTCTTACAGTAGTGTCAGGCTTGAGAATGCGAAAGAAATTTATCTTGTTTGTTTGGGGTTTTTTGAGAAAGGTGTTAATTTTCCTTTTAAAATCTTGCAGTACAAAAAATTCCAGTAATAATAAAGCAGCAATAAACCTACAAGCAGCATACACACTGCTTCTAAATAAAGCTTTTCTTCTCTCTTTTAGAGAACCTTACAGGCACACAAAGGATGCGCTCCTGGCAGTTTCTGCCACATCTTTTCTAAAACCAAACAATAGTCTGTCATCTTCATTGTAGACTCTTGATGTCCTATTACACCAAAGACAATTCAGGCAAAGACAGCTTCCAAACTTGGCAAAGGCTACATTCTCATCTCCTCCTTCCTGTTCATTCTTCGCAAGACTGTTAGAAGCATTAGAAAGAGATGCAGCTCAGCTCATCTAGAAATATGAGTAACACTCATAGCCATTACCACGTCATGTGGCAGCAGATCTGGCAGCGCCACACTGGCCGTGCTCTAAGGGCAAAGCTGTGAGCCTGTCAGATGTCTCCTTTTCTCCTCTGTGTTGTTTATCTTTTGCTCATTACCAGTGAATTTCCAACAGGAAACACAACCAGTTTCCTTCCAAAACTGTATTTCTGGATGACAAGATGGGAAAGGCAAATTCTGAAAGACGAGGTTTCTGCCAAGTAAACAATGTTTTTTTCTTTAGTCTTAGAGGTCACTGCAGTATCTTACAAACCAGCAAAAATAGAAACAGGTCCCATATGTCACTGGAAATCTCTGGGAAAAAAGATAAGATTTTTCATTGTTGTTTTACTATAATGTGTAAGACCACAAATTCTGTCCTAGAAGAGTAACTATTAGGGTAACTAGTGTCAATTCATATTTGTCTGAATTTAGTAAGGAAAAAAAAAATGTTCATTTTGGGTGGTTGTTTTTGCTGGTCTAAAAACTGTTGCAAGACCTACAAAGATGTTGCAGATGTAAGAAAGGGAGCTGAATCCTATTTCCTTCTTGTGCAACCAGTAGATGATGAGACAGTGAAGCTTTGGTCATTACAGAAAAGAATTGCATTCACATGGGAAAAAGGATAGGTGCAGTTAGTAACCACTGGGGTCTGTGGAGATGCTGAGCATGAGGGTAGGGAGACTCTACAGAGCAACTTGCATAGATTGGATCAATAGGCCAATGATAACGAGATGAGCTTTTACAAGACCAAATGCCAGGTCCTGCAGTTGGGTCAGAATAACCCCAAGCAGTGCTACAGACTTGAGGAAGTGTGGCTGGAAAGCTGTCTAACAGAGAAGGACTTGGAGATTCTAATCAACAAACATCTGGATATGATCAAGCAGTGTGCCCAAGTGGCCCAAGAAAGCCAATAGCATCTGAACTGGTATTAGAAATGCTGTGTCCAGCAGGAGCAGGGAGATGATTGTTCCCTTATACTCAGCATTGGTGAGGCCACACCTCAAGTACCGTGTTCAGTTTTGGGCACTTCAATACAAGAGAGATACTGGAACCGAGTGCAGAGGAGTGCAACAAAGCTGGTAAAGGGCCTGGGGAATAAATCTTATGAAGAGTGACTGAGGAAATTTGAGCTGTTTAGTTTGAAAAAGAGGCTGAGGGGAGATCTCATTACTCTCTACAACTACATGAAGGGACATTGTGGAGGTGTTGATGCTGGTCTCTTCTTACAGGTAATTAGTGATAGAACAAGAGGAAAGAGCTTCAAGCTGCCACAGGGTAGGTTTAGACTGGACATTAGGAAATTATTTTTCACGGAGTCAAACAGGATGCCCAGGGAGGTGGTTGAGTCACCAACCCTGGATATCTTTGAAGGTGTTGTGCTTAAGGATATAGTTTAGGGATGAACTTTGTTGAGTAAGGTTATCAATTGGACTTGATGATCCTGGGGATCTTTCCCAACCTGAATGTTGCTATGAGTCTGTTTCCTCTGAAACCCACAGAGAACTGCGGTGGAGGTTGGTGCCCAAAGCAATAGACTTGTCAGAGGGAGATGTTCTGTGGTGTATTGCTCCTGCTGACAAATACTGTTACTGCCTGTCAGTGTCCACCAGTTAACCTTCTCCTAAGATTGTCCATCACATTTTAAAAGGTGCTTAAAGAAGACTGTCAGTGGTATCTAGAATATAGCATGCAGGTGTTTTAACTTTAGGGCAGAAGGGCTCTGCAGCGGGACCTTGACCGCCTGGACAGATGGGCAGAGTCCAATGGGATGGCATTCAGTAGCTCCAAATGCAGGGTGCTGCACTTTGGCCACAACAACCCCATGCAGAGATACAGGCTGGGGTCAGAGTGGCTGGAGAGCAGCCAGACAGAGAGGGATCTGGAGGTGATGATTGATACCCGCCTGAACATGAGCCAGCAGTGTGCCCAGGTGGCCAAGAGAGCCAGTGGCATCCTGGCCTGCATCAGGAATGGTGTGGCCAGCAGGAGCAGGGAGGTCATTCTGCNGTTTAGGCTCGAGGTGAGGAGAAAATTCTTCACTGAGAGAGTCATTGGACACTGGAATGGGCTGCCCAGGGAGGTGGTGGAGTCGCCGTCCCTGGAGCTGTTCAAGGCAAGGTTGGACGTGGCACTTGGTGCCATGGTCTAGCCTTGAGCTCTGTGGTAACAGGTTGGACTTGATGATCTGTAAGGTCTCTTCCAACCTTGGTGATACTGTGATACTGTGAAAAAGTTGCAAATACCACTGTGTACCAACTCCGCCTTCAGAAATGCCATTTCATTCCTTCAGGTGATGCAATATTGTAGAGAAATCAGCTGCAAATGAACATTACTGTGGAAAAGATGGAGAAGGAGAACATTATCACATTCATTTAAATAAAAAGAAGTCAGCACAGCTGACAAGGTTATTTGAGGGTTTTTTTATTCACTGCTTGATGTGGTGTAATAAATTGTCCTTGATGTTTCCACCATTTTAATATCAGTATCTGTGAAGCTAGATGTAAGATGATTCTCTATGAGCTACTACATTTATCTGAAAAACAAAACCAAAAATTCAATCTCCAGAGGAAATAATTAAAATCATTAGGGAAATACTGAACAGAATGTCTAATCAAATGATTATATTGGATGAAGGAAAACCATGGTTTGGCAATGAGGCATTTTGCTTTGTAGTTGGAATTAACTTGGTAATTAGACTGAGTTATGAATTTTGCAATTATTCTTTTTTAGAAATGTATAACTGTCCAAAAGAGTAGATTTCAAAACAACAGCATTTGCAACATCAGAAAAAGCTTATACTAAACTCCAAATTACTAAATAGAATTTGACTATACATACACACAAAACATAATTCAACAAGCGTAAGGTCCTGCACCTGGGTTGATGCAATCCCAAGCACAAATACAAGCTGAGTGGGGAACGGCTGGAGAGCAGCCTTGAGAAGGACCTGAGAGTCTTGGTTGATGAAAAGCTCAACATGAGCCAGCAGTGTGCATGCACAGCCCAGATAGCAACTGTGTCCTGGGCTGCAGCAAGAGAAGCGTGGCCAGCAGGGCAAGGGAGGTGATTCTCCCCCTTTACTCTGCTCTTGTCAGACCTCACTTGGAGTACTGTGTGCAGTTCTGGAGTCTCCAACACGAGAAGGACATCAAACTGTTGCAGTGAGTCCAGAGGAGGGCCATAAAGGTGATCAGAGGGCTGGAGCACCTCTGCTATGAGGACAGGCTGAGAGAGTTGGGGCTTTTCAGCCTGGAGAACAGAAGGCTTCGAGGAGACCTTGTAGTGGCCTTTCAGTATCTGAAGGAGGCCTACAGGAGGTCTGGGGAGGGACTATTTGCAAGGGTTTGTAATGACAGGATGAGGAGTAATGGGTTTAAACTGGCAGAGGGGAGATTTTAGATGTTAGGAAGAAGTTCTTTACAGTGAGGGTGGTGAGACACTGGCACAGATTGCCCAGGGAGGTTGTGGATGCTTCCTCCCTGGAGGAGTTCAAGGCTACGTTAGATGAAGCCTTGAGCAGCCTGTTCTAGTGGGAGGTGTCCCTGCCTATGATGGGGGGGGGGGTTGGAACTGGATGATCCTTGAGGTCCCTTCCAACCTCAACCATTCTATGATTCTGTAACTCTGTAAAAAAGATAATTGTTGACTGGTGAAACCAGGACATGTGAGCTGGGAGGAATATAGAGGCACTGTTCAAACATGCAGAAGCAGAGTTAGAAATGTCAAAGTCTACCTGAATTTGATCTGGTGAGGGACATGAAGGGCAACCAGAAGACTTCTACAGCTGTATCAGTAGCAAAAATAGAGCTAGAGAGTATGCATTCCTGCTGCTGAATGATGTAGAGTTCCTGGTGATAAAGGGCATGGAAAAGGATGAGGTACTTGATGACTTCTTTGTCTTGGTCTTTGGTGGGAAGGCTGGCCTGCAGAAATTCTAAGTTCTTGAAGGAAGACCGGGCAAGGGAATATTTAAACAGAGTGGACAAGATAGTGTCCTGGAGCCCTAGATACTCCACAAGTCCTCTCCCTCCGTGGTTTGAATGGGAGAAGAAAGGCCGAAAAACCTGTTCCCCTGCGCTGCAGGCTTGAGGGGGAGGGGGGGAGCAAAGGGTCCTTCCGGCAGGAGGGGTGCCCCCTGCAGTGCCTGCGCTGGAATCGGGCTGTGATTGGCTGTAGTCTTCGCGCCGAGGGAATGGTAACTCGACCCTTTGTCTAGCAAATAGTGGGGGACTTCCCACCTCAGAGTTCTCTCCCGCCTGGATAGTTCCTGCAGAGAGTCCCCAGGCGCAGGGAAGGACAAGCTCCTGAAGGACCTGACAGTCCCTTCTTTGGACGGCTTTGGTGCTTTAAGCACCCCTTTTGTGCAAGTTAATAGGCCTGACGAGCCTCGGATGGCTTTTGAAAGAGAGGGAGCTGACAAGCAGCTGGACAGCCTGGCTCACCTGTGAGTAGTGAACTTTCTGCTCAGCCTGATTGATACTGGGAAAGCTGTGTTTATAACTTAGCCTTTTCCATTTCCTGACTTCTAAAATAGCCAGATTTATCTGTGGTATCCTTTGTAAGATCTTCTCTAGCTGAGTCTGCTAATTAAACTAACTTTCTGTATATAGTTTTGGGGGTGGGGTTTCAGGAAAATGAAATAATTCTATTTTAATACATATTCCTGACTTGGCCACATTAATTCCCTGCCTCCACAACAGATAGAACATACAGAAGTCCATGGGACTTGATGTGATGCACCCACAAGTGCTGAGGGAGCTGCCTTCACGTGCTGAAATAACTAACTTGGTAGATTAAGGGAGAGCAGAACATGTTTATGTTGACTTTAGCAAGGCTTTTAACATTGTCCCCCATAATACCCTCACAGCCTAACTGGTGAAATATGGGCTGGATAAATGGGCTGAGAGATGGATTGAAAACTGATTGAACTTCTGGCTGAAAGGGTTGTGTTAAACTGCTCAAAGTCCTGCTGCCTTTGAGTTAAATCTGTAATGTGCAGGGTAATAATGAGGCAACAAAACCATCTTGCTTAGCAGGATGCTGTGAATTTTGTACCACACTTGTATAGATGTGCTGCTGCAGTACAGAATAGACCTTTTTTTTTTTTTTTTTCAAGTTCAGCAGCTACATTTAATTTTAGGCCAGTTATGTCTTAAGGAGAGCCTACACCTTTGTGCTGGCATGAAACTGTGTGACTTGTGAGCAGGCTTGGGAAGCAGATCTGGCCCAGAAGTATTCCTGTAAACATACCTTTGTCGGCTTTGGGCCATGTCAGCATCTTGAACTAGCTTAATTAGCAAAGGAGGGGAGAGAGGACAAAGCCATGGCCAATTTGCTCTGCATTGACATAAGGTGCTGTATCTTTATCATTGTGAGACTGCAGGGAGAAATCAAGCAACACAATTCTGGGAGCAAGTTCAGTATGCAGGCATAACTCTACAGCTGCGAATTGTAAGGTGTTTTTTTTCCTGATGCAAATACATCCTCAATTACCTTTCATTTATTTATAGAATGATTGCCTTTCACAGTATAAATCACTTGACACCATACAATAATGTTGAAAGGAATAGCAGTTTAGGCAGCAAGACTTCTCACGTGGAAACAGGACTGCTTTGAAATGTTCCCATCAGGTTGACTTTATGCTTATCTCTTGTAAATTTCACTGAGATGAAAAATACTCTCTTTGAAGTAACTGGATCTATATTGTGTTATAAGTGAGGTTAGAAATACTTCTTTATTGTGTGATTAATTAGAATGGTATCTATAAGGAAAACCATATTAATTTTTAAATGAAGTAGTTTTGTTTTCCTTTTGTTGGATAAAGTGCTAAGTATATTAAGGAGAATTTTAAGGAGAATTGCTTTGGAATGAATCAACTGAGTTAAAAGGGTTAACTGCAGTTCTGGGAGAGCAAATCTATTTCTTTCCTTATCTGTCTTGTACCAGAGAAAAGTAAGTCACATGGAAATGATTTTATAACTGTAGCTAAGCTGTTAATTAGGACACTTCTCAGAGACAATGGATTTTGTGAACAAAATGAAACAAATCGTTGAATGGGGAGAGCAGTTCAGAGGAGTTAGGTATTACTTTTGCTTACAGGTTTTCAGATATAATTTAGAAGTTTCAGTTCATTACATATGTATTTTTAAAATTTGTAGATTGTAATAAAAATGTATATTTTAAAATATATTTATCAAAAAAAACCCAAATCTTATTGCAGAAACAAAACTGTAAAAAACACTATTTCATTTTTTCCAACTTACATGTGTAGCTGCAGAGTTAGCAATGGTCTTAGCTGTTTGTGACTTCTTTGTGAGGAATAGTATGTTTACTGAAAAATGTACTGGCCTGGTTCAGGAACAGTCTGGCCAGTAGGACAAGGGAGGTTATTCTTCCCCTGTGCTCAGCACTGGTCAGGCGACACCTTGAGTACTGTGTCCAGTTCTGGGCTCCTCAATTCAAGACAGATGTTGAGATACTGGAATGTGTCCAGAGAAGGGTGCTGAAGCTGTTGAGAGGCCGGGAACACAAAACCTATGAGGAGAGGCTGAGGGAGCTGGAGTTGTTTAGCCTGGAAAAGAGGAGGCTCGGGGGTGACCTCATTGCTGTCTAAAACTACCTGAAAGGAGGCTGTAGCCAGGTGAGGGTTGGTCTCTTTTGCCAGGCAACCAGCAACAGAACAAGGGGACACAGTCTCAAGTTGTGCTGGGGGAGATCTAGGCAGGATGATAGGAGGAAGTTCTTCATAGAGAGAGTGATTTGCCATTGGAATGGGCTGCCCAGGGAGGTGGTGGACTAGCCATCCCTGCAAGTATTGAAGAAAAGACTGGATGAGGCACTTAGTGCCATGGTCTAGTTGATTGGATAGGGTTGGCTGATAGGTTGGACTGAATGGTCTTGGAGGTCTCTTCCAACCTGGTTGTTTCTATGATTCTAATTGGTTTAGGTGTCAATCTCAATGAGAACTTTGTTTTAACCTCTTAGATGAATTATGGAGAGTGAAGGGAAATGCATCCATTGAAATTTTGGAAACTTAAACCTGTTTTGTTATCAAGTATGGCATTCAGAAACCTTTGTAGAAAAGTGAGATTTTTGAGTGGAGAAATACACTGATTTTTTTTTTTTTTTTTTTNNTTTTTTTTTTTTTTTTTTTTTTTTTTTTTTTTTTTTTTTTGAGGGAACTTCAGGCCTGCTGGCCTGCATCAGGGACAGTGTGTCCAGAAGCAGGGAAGTGATCTTACCCTTGTACTTAGAACTAGTGAGGCTGGCTGCACCTCAAATACTTTGTTCAGTTTTGGAACACTCCAAGAAGTATGTTGAGGTGCTGGAGCATATCCAGAGAAAGACAGAACCTGGAGAACAAGTCTTATGAGCAAGAGCTGAGAGAGGGATCTGGGGTTGCTTAGTCTGGAGAAGAGGAGGTCAGTGGAGAGGATCACAGCTCAGCTAAAGAGACCCTGATAAAGTAGTGGGTGGGAAAGCCTTATTATTAGATCTCTTGATTAAAAAACAAAAACAACAAACTAACACACCTAAAACCAAAGCACCTTCCTCCTACCCCAAACAAACCACAAATCCAAGGGGAAGTTGGAGTAGATAATCTTTAAGATCTCTTCTGATCTAAGCCATTCTATGATGATTCTGTGATGTACACCAACTAGGAATTAAACATAAGCCTGCTTTTAAAGCACTTTATAACAAAATATTGGAAATGGTATGTAAATTCCTCCAGAGAACTAGAGCAAAAAAGCATTGCATAAATGCTGAACAATTTTATGGTGTGAAATACAATAAAGTAGACCTGAAAAAGTCATTAACTTGGCTACCTCAGTAATATTTACATTTCTGCATTATTTGAGTATATAATTATTTTAAAATTCTTACATTAACTACAAAAAGATATTACAGATATTCAGAATGCAGACCAGGAACTTCATGCAAATAGAAACATAAATGAGGAAGCCAGGGTTCTAGGAACACCCACTGCTTCTTGCTGAATGGGTACTTGCCAGGAAAACTAGGGAATGCATAAAGAGAGAATAAAAGTTTTCTTTTGTGAGCAAGAAATGTTTTACAGATATTGAAATTAAATTCATGCTGTATTGTCTGTGTACCACATGCATGCATTTAACATCTCACCTCTTTTGATACAGACACTGAAAATAACAAATCTTTTATACATTATAAGGAAGAGAAAAAATGCTGAATCTTCAGACTGAAGAAAATAGCTGAAGAAAATGGTGCACAAAGAGGCAAGAATTGGAAATGGATGTTAATTTTATTGTATATGAAACTTTCATAGACATTAGCTAGAAAAATAAAATCTAGAGATGTCTGCAGAGTAGGAAAAGCAAGCATTTATCCTCATTCAGAAATCACAGAATCACAGAATGGCTTAGATTGGAAGGGACCTTAGAAGGCATTTACTCCAACCTCCCCATTATGAACAGGGATACGTCTCAACTAGACTTGTCTGCTCAATCCATTCCAGAATCTCATCACACTTCTACTGAAGAACTTCTTCTTTTCCTACTAATTGTAATGGTTGCTAAAGGTACCTGAGTTAAAATACCTCCTGTACTGAAGTACTTCCATAGGTAATTAGCAGTGGGTGTGTAACAGAACACCTGAAAGGCTGGCTTCATATGACATTTTCCTTCCCAGTGACGAAGGTACTTCTGAAAATCCTCTTTCCACTACTACACTGATTACGTTGTTTTTTCCCTCTTCATGGGTACTGCAAGTACTGATATATATGGAAATGTGACACATCCCAGGTTATGATCAATTGGTCATTCCTACCACTACTTGTATATATTAACATACTCTGCATCATCTATCCAGCTCTGGGTTTACTGAAAGACACACAGCAGTTTCTGCTTTTGCTTTAGTCTCATGCCTTGAAATGAAAATAACACTCCTGTCCTTTATGATCTTTGCTCAAGTTTGGCATGTTCAGTTTTGCTGAAGTAATTTTCCATGAATGAACAAACTTTTTGAAATAACTGTTTTCTTCCTTCCAATCTAAAGATTTTGTTTTACTCTTCAGAAAACTGATGTGTTTGCATCAAATGTTACAAGGTGGTTTGTCAGCATTTAAAGTAAGGAAATACTGTACAGCAAATTGTCCATACTGGAGTAATGCAGTTACAGTATCATTCATGCAGCTTTCAGGGCCTTCATTAGGACGTAAGAATCTTTTCCATTCATAAGTCTCTCCATGACAACTCATAAAATGAACAGTTTGTGCTCATTTTGTGCTAGCATTCGTTTTGTTTCTCAGTCATCCAAGACCATCTGCACATTTCTTTAAGGATATCTATTTCCATTTCAAATCAACTTGCAATTTGCTGAATATAGTAACCTAAATACTGTGCTTGAAACCCTCTTTAGATAAACTCAAATACTTTAATTTTTTATTCTAAAATTCCTGTGGACTAGGTACTTTTTCTAACAGCAGGCATATCTCTTGAGTGTATATAGACTTATCTAAATTTGTCTATAATTCAGGAAGTCCACAATGATCTGCTGTTTTCCTTAAGCTGAATGTGGTTTGAAGCCCAGATAACGTGTATCTATTTGCAAGATGTTATTTACTCTAATCTTTCCCCAAAATCCAGCACAAGTCAGGAAAAATGAACTCAGAGATGACTTTCTAAACAACTAATGCTTGGCAAGTTGTTATTATGACAAAACCAATTTTCAAAATTGTCTTGCCTTTTTTCTTAGAACAACTATCTCCTCCTGAGTCTGCCACATATTCTTTCATCCAACAGCAGAAAGTGACAATAGTGACAATGAATCTTGTGCTCTTTTCCCCCCAGCACATTTTTCTGTAGTTTTTATCTCTTCTATTTAGTCCACAGTACTTCTTTCTGTTCCTTCTGTCTTTAGGAAATAAATTATAGGATGAAGCATTTTTAGTATTTAGTAATTGTCTGCTACTAAAATATTATCCATTTTGCTGATTTATGTTTAATTTTGACTGGAACTTTCTTCTCACTCAAGCTTTTCTATACCATGGCTGATGAATTTATTTGTTTATAATTTAAAAGATATCTGCAGTGATTTAAAGGTGGCCATGTAAAATCATGGCAAGAAGAAGCAAAGGGTTTCAGTCATAAACACAAGGGGAGGAAAAAATCCCAATCAAGTACCATCTATATGTTACACTGCTCAGTAACATCACAGTCAGATGACAACTTTATAACGAAGATTTCACTCTTCGTTACTCAGGGACTGAGCACATCCTTTTACAGAGAACCAGGAACCCAGCACACTTCTTCACCAGTCAGCTCTGCTGATTCATTAAGAAATCCCTACAAGGAGCCTGCAGTCAGAAAACTTTAGCCCTGTACATATTACTGCAAAAGTAGAGATCTGTAAAGTATCTGCCTTCTTTTTTTGTACTTAGAAGTAGTGTAACCCACAGAGATTGATGCTATTTAGACGAGATAAGCTAATATTCCATCTCTCTTAGTATCTTAGTAACTCCAGCATCCAATGATGATAGTGATGGGAATTATTATTACCCTTCCACTGCAGTAATGTGGCCAGGAGTGAGGGAAAAATCCCCACTTCCCTTCAGCTAATTGCAGCAACATCTCAGCTTTCAACTTTGAAAATAGGTCTAAACACTTAAATCAACTTCAAATCTTTTATAAACATGTCTTTGCTCTTATTTAGCATCCACAAAACTTCACAACAATGGAAAGCAGTTCAACAAATGAACTGAGATATATACAAGTTACCTATGGATCTCTTTCTCTCTTTAGCCTGTTTCACAAGCTAATCACTGGTGGCTTGACCTGTCAAACTCAAGCTGTAGGAAATGAGGAAATATAAAATTAACCTTAGCCCTGCTCTGGCTTACTAGTGGCCTGCCATGTATATTTTTGCATTTTATTTTTGCAACTAATAGAAAAGAATCATGGAAAAAAGCACCTCACTTACTCCCCAGAAACACTATTTATTTGATTATCCCCCCCCTCCTTTACTCACTATATCTTTTTCCCCGCTCTGCACTCCATTGCTTTTGGATATGGGCTGTCACAGATATTCCCAGTGGCTTTTGCAGAGGTAGAATTGGAATGAGTTAGACTGAGCTGTCATGTACTGTAATTCTTTATTTTATGCTTTTCAGAAGGTTTAACTTTTTCTGACATGATGCTCTGTAGCTGATAGTTGTGAGTCTTAAATGTGCATTAACAAACTTTTTCTTGTCAGAGAATGTGATTTCTTAATGTAGAAGGATATAGATTTATGTTAGATTTCTGCCATGCAGGGAAATTTTTTGTAAGATTGAAAACCTAAGTAAAACACAGAATTCTCCCCCAACAATAGCGACAACAGTGAAAGAACAAGAAGTCCAACAAAACAAAACAAAAAAGTACCAGATAAAACAAACAACAAAAACCTCCCCAAAAGCCAAACAAACCCACAATCAAAAACCCAAATGCACTAAATAACAAAAAATAAAACAAAAGGAACTAAAACTGAATTGGGACTGTTGGTGATTTGAAGCCACCATGCATATGAATATCTCACTGTGACTAAGGCAAGAAAGACATTTCAGAATGGTGCTGAGGATGCACCTACCTTTTCAGCGTGACTATCTCCAGAGAAGTTGTATAATAGTGTTTTGAAATACCTAAAAGATTCCATGCTAAATGGTGATATAATTCGCTGAACTGTTTTGTTGTGATGATAATTCAGAAGTCATAATTAAAGCTCGCATTTGGCATAGAAACAAGGAGCCTGTCGTGGTTGGTGTCTGTGGCACACAGTGATAAGCAGTGTAATTTGTAGCAGTATGAACAATGGACTTTTAGATTTCAGTGCATAACCTTGACTATCTTCCAGACAAATATCAGAAAAATGTCCTAAGGCTACAGATTATTAAATTTGGCAGGAGTAGTGTTGGATTCTCAGCACAGTTGCAAAGTCATCCCATTTTATCTTGGGTTTGCTTTTTCTAATTATGCGTAATTTACTATACAATGATGGGGGGGGGGAAGCCTTCTTCACACCTGCAAGCCTGCAGTTTTCATGTCTTTTATTGTTCAATGAGCTGTTGATACAGATGTTATGCTCATGAAAATTCACATGCTTATAATGTTTCCTACAGTGATGCTATGTACTTTATGAACATAATTAAGCCCTGCAGCACAGTTAAATGGCATTAGAGTTTCATGGGGTAAACTGAGGCATTGCAGTCATGACTTGCTTAAAATTAGGTCAGTTTAATGCCAGCATTAACAGTGGAAGCCGGGGCTCTGACTGACAGTTCCTTGATCCAGATGGTGAGAACCGAGTTTGTTTATCCTAGAGAAAAGGAAGCTCAGGGAAAGTCTTATTGCACTCTACAGCTACCTGAAAGAAGGTTGTGGAGAGGTGGGAGTGATCTCTTCAAACAAGGAACTAGTGACAGGACATGAGGAAATAGCCTCAGGTTGTGCCAAGGGAAGTTTAGATGAGATATTAGGAGGAATTTCTTTACTGAAAGGGTTATCAGCATTGGACGAGCTTGCCCCGGGCAGTGGTGGATTGCCTATCTCTGGAGGTATTTAAAAGTCCCATAGTCTAAATAAGGTTTCATCAAGGACTTGTCAGTGTTAAATTAATGGTTGGACTTCAAAGCCCTTTCCTTTCTAGGCAATTCTGTGATTCTGTGGACATGCAGCCTCCATTAACCCAAAATGACTTCAACTACAGCCACACTTCTTTATAACTTTGTATTACAAATGTTTCACTTGTGTTTAGCTGTAATGGTTGTTGAC
Organism: Tricholaema leucomelas; assembly: GCA_013400475.1. Classification (NCBI taxonomy): domain Eukaryota; kingdom Metazoa; phylum Chordata; class Aves; order Piciformes; family Lybiidae; genus Tricholaema lacrymosa; species Tricholaema leucomelas. The sequence continues at coordinate 636,195 of WAAF01013760.1, read as the reverse complement.
ATTTATATTTCATCAGCTACCTCGATTCCAAGTGCCTCTTTCAGAGGGTTCAGCTTTCCAAAGCCACATCATAAATCCCCTTTTATACACTCACATTTGCCTCTTTTTTTTTTTTCCATTGAGTTTCAACTCCACTCTACAAAATCTCATCACTATGACCCTGCAGTGCACAAGGCACACTTTAAAGTTCTCTTTCCTTTCCTGATGATCTGTTTCATTAGTGACATTCTTCAAATCAAATGTACCTAATCCATGGTTCAGTCCACTAACAGGAAATCGGTTCAGTGAACAGGGATTTATATAACAAAAGAAGTGCTCACTTAGGGAGTACTTTTAATACTTTGTTCATTGAAAAAAATGCTAACCTTCAGATTTTTCTGGCTTTAATGTTTCAGTTTGGATTTAACTGTAAATGAAAGCCTTTGCAAGCCACATAATCCATCGATCTCGTATTTGCTGAAGCACAAGTTTCACGGGGCACGAACATTTTTTGCTTCTTTTTCTTTTTTTCTCTTGTAGTTATGTCAGCTCTGTTACTTCCAGGCATGCTTAATTATGTTCTCTTCTGTTGTACAAGATCCAAATGTCTATTTTACTTTGTATTTGTTTAATTTTGAAATTATTGTTGTAATTCCAGCATCTGAATTTACTGGGAGGAAGGAGGAAAGGGAGAACATCCCTCTTTTTTATGCTATCAGTACTTGAGCTTTTGGGATGTTGAATCTTAAGTGCTCTGCTTTTAGATGTGGATATTTAACTATACATACATCTTACTTGACGGATTTTTGGGGTTTGGGTGATATGCACAAATTTGTAGCTATTTCTTGAGACAGGAATTTCCTGTATTTCTGCCAGGAATATGCTTTTGTTTCTCTTAGCTTTGCAGAGTGTCAGTGAGGCAATATTCTAGACTGCAGATCATTAGATTATCTCATCACCTCTCAAATTATTTTAACTAACTGCACAGTTCAGTGTTCCAATGAAGGGCCAAAATCTACTGTCACCAGTGTTAGCTTGTCTGGTTTTCTCTTGCTAACACTCTGGAAAGAGAGAAATTTGGTCTTCAGCAGAGTAATTATGCCAAGTGAACTGTATCTGGAGGTTGTGACAGAGCCTAAGGAATGATTGTGCCCACTTCTTTTTTAATTTTTCTCAGGGAAGGAAGACTCCACTGTGCTATTGATTACTATATGCAGGTTCTAAAGTAGCACAGGCTTTTTTACCGAGTCATGGCATGCTTCTTTCACTCTTCCATTATGAAATCTGGTTAAAATACCCTCAGCCCCTCAAAGGCAAATGACCTTCTGAAGCTCAGCTGTGGTTAAATTATTAATATCTATACATTTAACAAGAGATGCTCAGATTTGAATGAAAATATGGTTCTGAAGAAAGTGAAAAGAAACATCCAGAATGTGACCAAGAATTATGTAACATGATTTTATGCCTTTTGGAGACAGCTGAAAAGCTTTTGTCTGATGATTTGTCGTATGGGTTTTCCGTTGCAATTCAGTGGGATATTACAAATTGTAGCCACAGAAACATAACAAGGTGTGTATCTTCTTTACACAGTTCTGTAGTTTGCAGAGAAATGTGCATATGTTGTATAGACAGATCCATAGTTTTCTGAGAGGAGTCACTGTGTTACTTTCAGTCACTACTCCTTGTACCCAAGGTCCAACTTGTCACTCATCTCTGAAATTCTCTACCTTCCCTATCTCATGAAATGATGTGAAAAAATGCCAGTAGTATTCAACAGATTATTCAACTGACAATAGGGTCGTTGTATAGATCAAGCAACTCTGCTTATTTAAGGTTATTTGCTAAATAGAATATTTTGCTATGACATGAAAATGTTGACTAGCAGAAAAAGAACATCAAAACTCAGTGCAGCATCAGCAGTACATCCCAGTACTGATGAATAACTATTCTGCTTTATTTAGAGTTAAAAATACACTTAATATTCCTGGATGTGTATAAAGGTCATTTAGATGTGCTGCTTAGCAATATGGTTTAGTGGTGAACTGTAGTAGGGTGAATGGTTGGGCATGATGATCTCAAGAGTCTTTTGCAACCTGAATAATTCTGTGATTTAGAAGGAGATGGGCTCAAGCTGTCTGATCTGGTTCTTGTCCCTCAAAACCTCTGCCAAATGTCCCCAGGAGGTTCTGTCTATGCTTTGCTGAGCTGATACCTACTCAAGTTTGGTGCTGAGGTGTTGGAAGCTGAAAGACGTTCTTCAGGAAGAGGTTGCCCAAAGAGATTTGTGGATGACCATCCCTGGAGGTGTTTAAGGTCAGACTGGATGAGGCTTTGTGCAGCCAAATCTAGCTGGAGAGGCATCCCTGCCCATGGCGAGGAGGTTGGAGTAGATGATCTCTAAGGTACTTTCATGTCCAAGGCATTCTGTGATAGATGCTGTATTCTCACTGGAATCAATTTTCAAATCTGCAGCTTCCCTCTTGAATCCTTTAGGGATCATGAGACCAGCAGTCAAGATCTGTAATCTAGCTCTTATGTGGGAATATCTATAGCTTACTCTTGTTCTAATATTTTGTTACAATGACAAGTCCTTCTGTAGCCTATTTTAATGGAGTAGCAAGCCAGAAAGACTGCAATACAATATTGTGTTTCTATTTTGTGATTGCTGAACCATAAGGAGTTCATAGAAATGATGCTCAAAAGTTAGTGGTTGAAACTGATTTTATCAACATTTCATACCAGAAAAGTAAGATGGTGTTCAATACTGGAAGAGTTAGATGAATATGCATTGAATTTTGGGGTAGGTAGCCGTTGTTCACAAATTTTTTTTCTTGTCATTGAAGAACATGTCCAGTGAGGTAAGCTGTGGTATTAGAAATCTTGACGTCTATGTCAAAAATAGGTGTCTCTTCATGTGCAAAGGTGTTCCACAGAATAAAGAAAAGTACTGGAGAAGAAAAAGCAACGTTAGGCTCTTGATGGGGAGTCTGACAACTGCATAAATGGCTTACACCATGGAACATCGAGCTGTAGCTACCTTCTGAAGAGATGGTAAACTGTGTGCTTGAGGTGTCCGCTCATAATTGTAAATCGTTAACTTTCTACCTAATCTATCATTCAGTATGCACCCTTTAGTATCATTTCTGAATTTTACATATGTTCATCTCTGTTTTAATTGTTTCTAATGTTCCAATTGCATGGGACCTAAGATCTAGGACATGTTAATTTTCTGTAGTTATACACTAGGTCTTCTTACCTATACCATTCACTACCCATTATCAGGCATACCTTATAATTCAGTGTGCTAGTTTGAGCCTAGCTAGCATGTTTTGGTGAGAAGAACTAGATGATAGGCTGTAAAATGAAAACAATGGTGAGGTCTACTTCCCTCACAGTCTTGCTGGGATGTGTAAAGAAGAAAGGCAAAACAAAGATTACTGCACTTGCTTCTTCTCTTCGCTGGGGA